>CAUYRT010032827.1:0-28466 GCA_963574885.1 Lepilemur ruficaudatus
CCCCCCTTTTTTTTTTTTTTTGAGGCAGAGTCTCACTCTGTTGCCCAGGCTAGAGTGCCGTGGCGTCAGCCTAGCTCACAGCAACCTCAAACTCCTGGGCTCAAGCCATCCTTCTGCCTCAGCCTCCTGAGTAGCTGGGACTACAGGCATGCGCCACCATGCCTGGCTGATTTTTTCTATATATTTTTCAGTTATCCAGCTAATTTCTTTCTATTTTTAGTAGAGACGGGGTTCTTACTCTTGCTCAGGCTGGTCTTGAACTCCTGAGCTCAAACGATCCTCCTGCCTCGGCCTCCCAGAGTGCTAGGATTACAGGCATGAGCCACCATGCCTTGCCCCAATAACCATGCTTTCTTATTACATTACAGAGAAGGGGTGAAGAATCCAGTGAAATGGAGCAGATTTCAATCATTGAAAGGTTCCCTTATCCCTTCCAGGTGAGTTATTTTCTCTCATCAACTCACAAAAGGACCCTGTATTGCAACCATCAGGGATGGGGTGCAGGGCAGTGGGAGGGATACTTGGTCCCAGTGAATAGAATTTTAGGTGGAAAAGGACAATGGACCAAGAAATGAGACTGGCCTGAGCTGAGAATGTTTGCTTTTCTATTTTCCCAATCTAATGTCATTTCTTTTAGTCCTGTACTTCACAAAGAATACATAGCGGCACCAATTCCATTACAGTGTGGCTTGTCTATGATAACTGCATTGAGAAAGATGCTCTGCTTGTTGAGTGAGCATTTCACTTCCTTCTAGGTCTGATTATCTGTCTAATGGTGGTCATGTGGGTTGAAAAAAACAGAAAAGGGGAGGTAAGGAGTGATATTAGGAAGTTCAGTATGGGGAAGGCTTATTAGACTTACACTAAACTTAAATTCTATTCTAGTCTGGAATAGTTGAAATGTCACATAGGCATCTGTTCGGTAGGTGCAGCGTAAGTCATAAAGGAGAGCAAGAGCTACAGATTCGCTCTTCAATCTGGCTTCCTTACATCCTTAGAACTCTAAAGGCCACATGTTGTGAATATAGCAGCCTCTGCAACAGTGAAAGCCAGAAAAGGAAGTGGAAAGTCTCAGGGGAGGGGGCTTTCTGTCATGGATTTATGAGCACAGCAAGACCAACAAGCAGAGACAAAAATGCAAAAGGATCTTGTTCATGTCCCTGACTATATCAAGGTTATAAAACCTGTGGAGGAGGGGTGTTGTAGACATAGTTTTTACTACCATTGGCTTTCAGCAAGATGACATTGTTTGGCTGCACTAGTGGACAATGCTGAACAGCAAATAATTCAAAATTAATTTGTATTTGACTTTAGAATCCATTATGTGATGTCTATTAAGTCTGTGCAGGTTGGAACCACATCTTACATATTCATGCATCTCCACAACACATTATGATGTCTTGTACATGGTAGATGTTCAAAAAGTACTGACTGATTTGATGATAATGCTTAATATACGCCTTACTCTTTTTGAAGTAGGTTTGTGCTTTCAAATTTGGTTTATTTTAGCTAATATTGGTGAAGGGCCACCACTGAATGGTGGCGGGTGGGGAATTAGCCATGAATTAAAATTTTATTCCATATTATTCAAGTGAATAACCATATGTACTAATCAAGACTTACGTTATATTGATCATCACTTCAATTCTCTCCTATACAAACTCAAAGTTTAATAATAAGACAATAAACTATCCTTTCTTGGATCAACAAAAATCCTATCTCCACCAAGGAGAGAGGAAAACATTATGAGCTAAGTTTACACACAAATTAAAACACAAGTCAAGAGGACCTAAGAGTATTAAGAAAGCTAAGAGCTTCTAAGTCCCACATTCCTGGATATGAATAGTTTAGGAATTCTTCAGGTCATTCACAGAAGCTGAGCACCACTGCTGACTGAAAACTCTACCTTTCTTTTTTTTATTATTTCAAAATGTTACTGGGGTATAAATGTTTTTCGTTAATGTGTATCAATTTTATTATGCTTGAGTCAGGATTATAAGTGTGCCCATCACCTGGATATTGTTCATTGTACCCGTTAGGTAGATTTTCACCCATCCCCTCCTACCCCCTTCCGCCTGCTTGATTTCCACTGAGTTTTACTTCCCTCTGTGCACATGTGTGCTCATTGGTTAGTTCCAGTTTAATAGTAAGTTACATGTGGTGTTTGTTTTTCCATTCTTTAGATACTTCACTTAGGAAAAGGGTCTTCAATTCCATTCAAATTGTTGCAAAAGGCCTTAATTCATCCTTCTTCATGTCGGATTAGTATTCCACAGTATAGGTATACCACATTTTGTTAATACGCTCACGAATTGATGGGCACTTGGGTTGATTCTATTAAAAAGTCCAAAAACAATAGATGCTGGCATGGATGCAGAGAGAAAGGAACGCTTCTATTACTGTTGGTAGGAGTGCAAATTAGTACAACCTCTATGGAAAACAGTATGTATATTTCTCAAAGAATTAAAAGTAGACCTACCATTTGATCCAGCAATCCCACTACTGGGTATCTACCCAAAGGAAAAAAAAGTCATTTTATCAAAAAGACACCTGCCTTTCTTTGTCTTCCACAATGAATAGACATAGCTGTACCTTAAGAGTAGTTGCTTCAAGGTCTTCTTTTTTTCTGAATCCTAACTGCTGAAGTCTGTGTGTCCATTGCCTCAGGTTGTATATGATGAAGGGCCTCTCTATGTCTTCTCCCCAACTGAAGAACTGAGGAAGCGTTGGATTCACCAGCTCAAAAATGGTGAGAATTATTTGGAAAATAAACTAGTTGCCAAAGAAAGAAGAGAAGGAAGGAAGAGAAGAGAGAAGAGGGAGAGAGAAAGAAGAGAGAGAAGAGAGGGAGGAAGGGAGAAAGGAGAAAGGGAAAGAGGAAAAGGAATGGATGGAAGGGGAGAAAAATGAGAGAGAGGGGAGGAGGGAGAAGGAAGGAAGGAAGGAAGGAAGAAAAGAAGAGAGGGAGGGAAAGAAGAGAAAGAAAGAGAAAGAGAGGAAGAAAACAAAAAGAAAAAGATTTTATTTTGCCTCAATATTAGTGATACGATTGAGTTTAGTATTCTATCCTATGACTAAAATGTGTCATATTAGACTAAGGGTTTCAACACAGTTCTACCACTATCTCTCTAGTGCAATTTTATAATGTGGGCACCTCCGTTTTCCTATTTATAAAAAAAGTCCCATTCTTTATACTGATTACAAGGGTGGTGTGTCATTCAATGGTTATGCAATATTTAGAATCCAAAGTATGAAATACCTAGCTCCAAAAAATTAAATCGATGATGTGTGAGAGTGCTTGATGTCAGTCAGAGAACCTGTTTTCACGCCCTCTTCCACCACTTGCAAACTGGGTGACTTTTGACAAGTAGACCAACAAGCTTCTTTGAGGCTCAATTTCTTCTTCTCAAAGGCGAATAAGGATGATGCCTGCCATACTTATCTGTCTAAGGTTCAAATGAAGTAATAATGTATGTAAAAGCACCTGGAGAACTGTAAAGCACTGTACAAGAAAGCACTGTACATCTCCTCATTGTGGATGTTTCCCAAGGAAATATTTTGTGTTCCTTACTTTGTGAGGATCTAGGCTAGAACATAGTTTCAGCTCTTTGCATAGACTATACAGTGTGCTCAGATAAACTTGGCTGTAAATGTTTGCAGCACAGGATGCATGCACACATATTTGTGTGTATATATAGCCACATGTCAAGTGACTGAGAGATTAACTGGTTGAGTTGACATCAGGAAAGGCTGCCTAGAGAAACAGGAAGGATGGCAGACTGATAATGGCATGGTTGGGTTATTGCACGACAGCCCTTTGTCTTAATAAACATTTAGATTCTGATACTCACTGGCTGCCTATACCAGCCTTGTTCACTCCCTTGAATGCAAATATGATTGGTCAAAATTATAATTACCAGGTCATTCAAACTGAAAGGTGAGAGGAGGAAGGAAGAGAAGGGTCATTTTTTTTTTATTTTAAAATATTAAGGGGGTACATATATTTTTGTTACATGGATACCTTTCATAATGCTTAAGTCGGGCTTTTAGCATGCCCATCACCCAAATACTGTTCATTGTACCCAATAGGTAGGTGTTTACCCCCCCTTCTCCTTCTTGATTTCCAATGACCTTTACATCTCTTTGTGCCCACGTGTGTTCGTCGATTGGCTCCCAATTATTAGAGAGTACATGTGGTGTTTGTTTTTCCATTCCTGAGATCCTTCACTTAGGATAATGGTTCCATCCAAGTTGCTGCAAAAGACATTATTTCATTCCTTTTTATGGCTGAGTAGTACTCTATGGTATATATACAACACATTTTGCTAATCCACTCATGAACTGACGGACACTTAGGTTGATTCCACATCTTTGCAACTGTGAATTGTGTTGCCATAAACATCCAGGTGCAGGTGTCAGGGTCATCAATTGAATTCTTGCTTCTTGCCAGACACTGAGCTGGAGACCTTATATTTATTATTTCATTTAATTCTCACAACCACCTTGGGCTAAAAACAATAATAATAATAACTAATACTTAATGTGCACTTACTGTGTACCTGGCTCTGTGCCAAGTGCTTCAAATGTATCATTCATTTGATCCACACAATAACCTTATAAAGTATGTATTATTCCCCTATTTACAGATGAGGGAACTGAGGCTCAAAGAGGTTATGTAACTTGCTCATGGGCACATAGCTAATGAGTGGTGGAGCCTGGATTCTCACCACATTCCTAGGTCTATATGACTCCAGAGCTCAAGCTCATTACAGGATTTTGTGCTGCTTGGTTTCCAAGCCCAGAAATTTCACATTTGGTTGGTTGCAAAATATTCTATAGTACGGCCATGCTGAGTATTACAAAAAGTTGATATCCTGCACCACACAGTTCAGCTCTTGGCATGTTTTAAGATAAGGGGACTGTTTTAGCCCTAGGGGTACAATGAGAAAACTCTTGATAGTGCTTATTATGATCCAGGCTCTTCTCTAAATTCTTTACATATATTAACTCATTTATTCTTCATATTAGCCACATGAGGCAGTTGTTTTTCTCATCCCCATGTTATAGATACGAAAACTGAGGTACAGTGAGGTTAAGTATTTTGCCCAAAGGCACTCAGTTAGTAAATGACAGGGTCAGGCTTTGGATTCAAGCTCCAGACTCCATGCTCTGAAACAATATGCTATTTCCAGTTAGAGAAATATTCACAGAGACTGAGATAGGTACCCCAGCAGATATATACACACACACACGTCTTTGGTTCTCTCCACAGTGACTCAAGTGCCCTGCACACAGAAAGGGATAAAGAAATAGTTGTGTGAATTTATTTTTTTTTTGTGGGAGTAAACAATCACCACCAACTAGAGCTCCACATTGATAAATGGCTAGGATGTAGTTTGGAAATAGGGGAAAGTGAGGCAGACTAGCTGGGGGAGAAACAAGGGAGAAAGTGTGGCATGTTCAAGTTCATAGCTCCCTTACACTTTAAATACTAACTTCAAAACCATAGTTTAGGCCGGGCGCGGTGTCTCACGCCTGTAATCCTAGCATTCTGGGAGGTCGAGGCAGGAGGATCGCTCAAGGTCAGGAGTTCGAAACCAGCCTGAGCAAGAGCGAGACCCCGTCTCTACTAAAAAAGAAACAAATTAATTGGTCAACTAAAAATATATAGAAAATATTAGCCGGGCATGGTGGCGTGTGCCTGTAGTCCCAGCTACTCGGGAGGCTGAGGCAGGAGGATCGCCTGAGCCCAGAAGTTTGAGGTTGCTGTGAGCTAGGCTGACACCACAGCACTCACTCTAGCCTGGGCAACGGAGTGAGACTCTGTCTCAAAAAAAAAAAAAAAAAAAAACGTAGTTTAGTCCAACAAAGATTTATTGACTATAGTGCCCACTATATTCAACTATGAATAATGATAGAGGATACGAATATTGAGCTTGTAAGCTTGGTTTATCAACTCAGATGTTAACATTACTATGTTGATTATGCACTGCTAGTTAAGTTCGTTAGCTAAGTAAAATTACAACAGGCCAAAAATAAAGCCAAAACACACAAAGAGAAATACCATCACTTTAGCTGGGTCATTAGTGTGAGTAGGTAGTGTAGGTAGGCACAGTTTTGCCTTCTCTTCCCTTATGTTTCACTGAATGTATTTTTTTCCAGTTGCTCCACCTGCCTATATGTCTTGTCGAACCTGTGTGGGCTGACAACAGGAGCCAAAAACTAGGTGCCTTCCAACAAATACCATAAGTGCTGGGAGATTTAAGTGCAAGTCCTAACAATCCCAGGACAGTCGCAGGTGCTGGCAATGCCAATAGCAATCTACCTAGGAGCCACAAAATCCCACTCTAGTGATGTTATCTCATTCTTGGGTAAAATGCACCAATTGGAAATCACTAACATGAAAACGGTACCTCATCACAATACTGGATACCTTTGCAGGGGTATTGACCATGAAGGGGCATAAGGAAGTCTTCTGAGGTGCTGGATCTGAGTTGGTGTTAAACCACTGTGGACAAATTTGGCTCTCAGTACACCTTAGATATGTGGACTTTATTATATGTAAGTTCTACTTCAATTTAAAAAAGTAGGGCCTCAGGTACCTCATACCTAGCTGCCATATTTTCTCAATAGTGCTTGCCACACAAAGGTTGTATCCCTGAGAACTTAGCCACGTACTCTCTCTTTCCATTTCTTTGAACATGGCAGTGGGCACTTCTGTGTTCCAGCACCACAGATGTTTGCCTATGCTCATTCTTAAATGTTTGTTTGGTCAAGTTGAATAGGGCCTATCCTAACTGCAACTTCAAAAATAAGTAAATGGCCTGACCCCACCAAAATGAATCGAAGAATGGCATCGGCAAACTCCAACGACCAGTAAGGGGAGGAATGATTCATGCATGCCTGAAACGGAATTTTAGACATTATCTTGATAAATATGGATAGAAGAGACCATCCTGCCCAACAAACACTTGGAAAATATGTATCAACCATTAGCGCTGCCCAGACAGAGCCGGCCATGTGCATTGGTGAAGCAAGTGGTCTCCCCTAGCCATCCCATGTGGACACCCTGCTTTTGTTTTTTTTTTGTTTTTTTTTGAGACAGAGTCTCACTCTGTTGCCCGGTCTACAGTGAGTGCCGTGGCATCAGCCTAGCTCACAGCAACCTCAAACTCCTGGGCTCAAGCGATCCTCCTGCCTCAGCTTCCTGGGTAACTGGGACTACAGACACGCACCATCGTGCCTGGCTAATTTTTTCTATTTTTAGTTGTTTGGCTAATTTCTTTCTATTCATAGTAGAGATGGGATCTCACTCTTGCTCAGGCTGGTCTGGAACTCCTGAACTCAAACGATCCTCCTGCCTCAGCTTCCCAGAGTGCTAGGATTACAGGCGTGAGCCACCACGCCCGGCCAGACACCCTGCTTTTGCAATCCTCTCCTAATTAGCTGGAAATTCTAGGTCTCGCTTAGGCAAGAAAAGAAGGGGTGTCATTTTCAACAACCTATTAAGAGGGCAGACATTATTTCGGAATGTAGGGGGGTTCTTAATGAGTGTGCTGAGGGTGGGAAGGACAGGAAGTCTTATTTCCTCTCATTAACTTATTAGCATAGCTTAGTTTATCCGAGTGGCTAGTTGTCGATTAGGTATTCTTGGCATGTCTACTGGTGCCCAGCCCTGCATAAGGCACAGAGGACCGGAGGGTCTTCAAATCCCCAGGTGAAGGGGAGTGGCATGGGGGGAGGGTGTAGGGCCTGGGGGTAGTGGAAGAGATCGATCCTGGCAGGGAGGAGTGTCAGTGACATTGTTCAGAATTACCAGTGCCTGGTAATAACAAAAGGCAAACAGATTTTTTTTGACGCTTTGAGTATTGTTTTGAAATTCTCTATAGACAATGCAGCCCTTTATAGCCCACACTCTATCTGAACAACTCCTACAACTCTGTCCTAGATACAATGGTGAAAAGTAGTGCTGAAAAAGTTGAGGGTGAGGGTGGGCAGGGGAGAGCGGTTAGACGTCTTCAAATCCATGTGAACAAAAGCATCAAGATGGCACTTTTCATAAAAAGATAGTACTTTTGTTCATTTGCCTGAAAAATGCACCTAGCTTCAAGAAGCTTCTAGGCCTCCCCAAAAGCCTTAAGTGAATGAAGTGTGACTAGCACACTTTTAAGGATTTGAGTTGTTTTCGACAGTACAAGATTTTGTTTTGTTTTTGTCTTTTTAAAAAAGTTATGCAGGATTCTTCTTAGCAGTAAATGCTGAAATATGTATGTCCTCAAATGTGCATATTCTTTGACAGTAGCAAGCACTGGGGCAAAGACCCAGGCTGGTCTGTCGTTCAATAGTCTTTGCTTCTCTCAGTTATCTGACACGATGATCCCTGGACGATCTTTGTAATTGACTTCATGTTAAGGTTCTTGAGATGCCGCAGCATTATATGTTTTTTCTTTTTTAAATGAGGATTGATTAACCATAGCATACCACAGCATTTTAAACAGCAATACCAATTTCTCCTCTCTGCAAACCACTCTATTCTTTGCAAAATACTTGGGCCTCTGGGAGCTCTTTTGAGCCTCACAACCCTGGGAGGGAAATGGAGCTGGTGTGCTTATCTCTGGCAATGGGCTCAGCCCATCTCAGTGACCCAAAGAAAATTGGAACTATGTTTATTCTAGAAGCAAAATCACCTTCATTTTCCTTGAGATCAGCCCTGCTGTCTATTTTGTGAACACAAAAAGCCTAATGTAGAAGTTCTCACTAAGGCGAATATCCCTAAAAGATCACTCAGGAAACTGGGAAATTGGTACATTAAAAGCTGGAGAGTTTGGGCTGGCACGTTGTCTCCCTTATCTGCAAAGCAGACATCACAATCAACACCTACCTCACCGGAAGATTGTAATGGCTGCTGGGAAAACGTAGATAACATATTTCTGTTCTTGGCCTCTGGAGCCATCAGATATTCTTTTTTTTTTTTTTTTTTGAAACAGAGTCTCACTCTGTTGCTCAGGCTAGAGTGCAGTGGCACCATCATAGCTCACAGCAACCTCAGACTCCTGGGCTCAAGTGATCCTCCCGCCTCTTGGCCTCAGATATTCTTATCATGTTGATCAGGAGATACTCATCAAGGCAGACCACTGAAGAAAACTGCACAGGAACTGCCTGGGGCCAGCACACAGTCAGGCGTGCTAGTCATGTGAGCCAACTGGTCCTGTGGTCTGCTTTCCTTTGGGGTGGCTGAGGAGGGGGCAGTTATTTGAAGCTCACCACTAAGCTTAGTCAAAAAGGAAAACATGCAAATGGTGGATTCTTCCCCATGTCAGATGTGATCTCTCTCTTCTCTTCTGCTACAGTAATCCGGTACAACAGTGATCTGGTACAGAAATATCACCCTTGCTTCTGGATCGATGGGCAGTATCTCTGCTGCTCTCAGACAGCCAAAAATGCTATGGGCTGCCAAATTTTGGAGAACAGGAATGGAAGTAAGAGATCTGATCAATATAATTTCTCCTTCCTTTGGCTTGATTTCCATTGTTTTCCCAAGAGTCTGTCAAACCCAGGGACGTAGCATAAAGTTGTAAACTTTGGCCACTTCACAAAAAGACCTGGAAGAGGGGATTAGTGGGGGCTGATACCCAGGTGACAGCCTACTCTCCAAGATATGCTACCTGGCATGCTGTATCCACCCAGATGCTTTTCATAGCAAAGTCCCTGACAAATCCTGTCCCAGGGCTCTTTCCTAAAGTGCATTCTGGATCATCACTGGCTTCTTGTTTTGCAGGCTTAAAACCTGGGAGTTCTCACCGGAAGACAAAAAAGCCTCTTCCTCCCACACCTGAGGAGGACCAGGTACATAGTGAAATTGGGTGCTGCTATTGCTGAAATGGAAATTTACTGTCAAAGCCTGAAAACATGCCAGTCTTAGAATTCCCTTGGGACTTGGCAGTGTTAATTAGTATTCTTGTTGAGACAGGAAATTTGTCCTTCTAATTAGGACTTCCTCTTCAATGGAAAGATACAGGGCTATTAGGTAGCTCTTGGCAACTATGTAATCCAATCACCTGTTTAAAACAAAGCCTGTTTTTTTTTGTTTTTTTTTTTGAGACAGAGACTCTGTTGCCGGGGCTAGAGTGCCGTGGCATCAGCCTAGCTCACAGCAACCTCAAACTCCTGGGTTCAAGTGATCCTCCTGCCTCAGCCTCCCAAGCAGCTGGGACTACAGGCATTGTGCCACCATGCCCGGCTAATTTTTTTCTATATATATATATTTTAGTTGTCCAATTAATTTCTTTCTATTTATAGTAGAGACGAGGTCTTGCTCTTGCTCAGGCTGGTCTCGAACTCCTGACCTTGAGCGATCCACCCGCCTCGGCCTCCCAGAGTGCTAGGATTACAGGCGTGAGCCACCACGCCCGGCCCAAAGCCTGGTTTTTTAATAAAAAGTGTTTTCAAACATATAGTAAAGTTGAAAGAATTTAACACTGAACACCCATATACCCAACACCTAGCACAAAAACTACCTACCCCTAACATTTTACTTTAAAACTTGAGTTTTTAAAAAAAATGAATAAATAAAACTTGATTTTTTTCATTCCTTCTTGAGGTCTAGAAAACTCTTTCTCATATACCATAAGTAAGTAGAGAAGGTGTTATTATGCTCATTTTGCAAAGACGGAAACCAAGGTTCAGAGCCACTAACTAGATTCGTGTACTAGTATAGTGCCAAGCAAGTTTCCTGACCTTGGCTATACATCGTTTTTTGTCCAGTAAGCTTTAAAAATACTGATGTCTGGGTTCCACTCCCAGAGATTTTGATGTAATTGGTCTGTGGGAAACTGGAAACTGCGTGGGCATCAGAATTGTTAAATGCTTCCTTCATGGTCTTCATGTGGATACTCGTGCTTAAAAGTGGTCATTGAAGACCAGGCGGGGTGGCTCACGCCTGTAATCCTAGCACTCTGGGAGGCCGAGGCGGCCGGATTGCTCAAGGTCAGGAGTTCGAAACCAGCCTGAGCAAGAGTGAGACCCCGTCTCTACTAAAAATAGAAACAAATTAATTAGCCAACTAAAAATATATAGAAAAAATTAGCCGGGCATGGTGGCCCGTGCCTGTAGTCCCAGCTACTCGGGAGGCTGAGGCAGGAGGATTGCTTGAGCCCAGGAGTTTGAGGTTGCTGTGAGCTAGGCTTGGGAGGCTGAGGCAGAAGGATCACTTGAGCCCAGGAGTTTGAGGTTGCTGTGAGCTAGGCTGACGCCACGGCACTCTAGCCCGGGCAACAGAGTGAGACTCTGTCTCAAAAAAAGAAAAAAAATAAGAAGTAAAATGTCAGCTGGCACAGTGGCACATACCTGCTGCTCGGGAAGCTGAGCCTAGGAGTTCAAGGCCAGCCTGGGCAACATAGGGAGAGCCAGTCTCTAAAAAGGAAAAGAAAGAAAGAAAGGCTCACAACAAAATAAAGAGTGCTCCCTATTTTCTTCTTTCCTTCATTTTCCTAAATTTGGGG
The DNA here is from genome assembly GCA_963574885.1 of Lepilemur ruficaudatus. NCBI lineage: Eukaryota > Metazoa > Chordata > Mammalia > Primates > Lepilemuridae > Lepilemur > Lepilemur ruficaudatus. Next base: position 11,502 of record CAUYRT010032827.1, read on the forward strand.
TGTAGCTCTCCCTTCTGTTTTGTTTCTTTATCTTTTAAAGGTGATGAGTAATTATACTTGATGAGAGTGAATATTAACGTCAAGGGATTTGAGGGTCTGAGAAGGTGCTATGATTAAGTATTATAATGATCAAGGACTTTTTCATCAGATATGTGATTTCCCTTGGCCAGTTCTTATCACAGTAATGAGGTAATGTGGAAGCCTATGATGAAATCTACTTGGACACAGACATCTAACTATGGGATTCATTTTAGAGTACTCACACTAGCTCGTCTCCCTTGCACAAAATATTTCAGCTCATTCCAGTAGGTGCTAGATATATTGGATCAGCAAATCTAATGATAGGAAAAACATTAGTTTTTCTCCTCCACCTTGTCCTATAAACCTGGGTAACCTCCAGTTCACAAGTAGCATATAATTTCCTTGGTTATTGAGGATGTGCCCAAGCATGGAAATACTATCCTTAACGTAATCATATTAATATTAGCTAACATTAATGACCTTTTATGTGCCAGGCATAGTGTTTTACATGCCTCATTTTATTTAATCCCTGTAAGAATCCTACAAGGAGAGTATATACTATTATCCCCCATTTTCCAGACATAGAATTGAGGTTTAACTAGATTAGATAATTTGCTATGTATCACACCATCTTAGCCCACATTTGAACACAGGCAGTCTGATTTCCTTTTTTAAATCAATTTTTTATTGAGGTAATATATACACATATAATCTACCATCTTTACCATTTTTAAATGTGCAGCTCAGTGGTAATAAATATTCATATTCTTTTTTACCCCTTCATTGCCCCCCTTCCCCTTTTTGGCCTCTGGTAACCACTAACCTACTCTCTGTCTTCATGACATCCACATTTTTAGCTCCCACATATGAGCAAGAACATGTGATGTGTGTGTATGTATACATACACCCCACGCACACACACACATTCCCCACATTTTCTTTACCAATTCATTTGTCCACAGGCACTTAGGTTGATTCCATAGTCTAGCTATTGTGACTAGTTCTGCAATAAACATGGGGGTGCAGATTGTCTCTTTGATAAATATATTCGTTTCCTTTCTTTTTTTCTTTTTGTTTTTTTTTTGAGACAGAGTCTCACTGTATTGCCCGGGTTAGAGTGCTGTGGCATCAGCCTAGCTCACAGCAACCTCACACTCCTGGGCTCAAGCGATCCTTCTGCCTCAGGCTCCCGAGTAGCTGGGACTACAGGCATGCGCCACCATGCCCGGCTAATTTTTTTTTATAATTTTTTTTTAATTGGCCGATTAATTTGTTTCTATTTTTTAGTAGAGACGGGGTCTCCCTCTTGCTCAGGCTGGTTTCAAACTCCTGACCTTAAGCGATCCTCCCGCTTCGGCCTCCCAGAGTGCTAGGATTACAGGCATGAGCCAGCGTGCTCGGCCTGGTTTCCTTTCTTTTGGATATTATACCCAGTAATGGAATTGCTGGATCATACGGTAGTTATATTTTTAGTTTTTGAGGAATCTCCATACTGTTCTCCGTAGTGGCTCTACTAATCTGCATTTCCACCAACAGCGTAGGAGGGCTCCCATTTCTCCACATCCTCACCTGCTGCTGTTGGAGATCACAGCTCACTGCAGCCTCAAACTCCCTGGCTCAAGAGATCCTGCCCCTCAGCCTCCTGAGTAGCTGGGACTATAGGCCCACACTGGCTCTAGAAGTTTTGAGAGAAATTTTAGCCTATCATTTTTTTTTCCTTTTTCCTCACACTTTATTCATCATCAGAATCGTTTTTTCCTTTTTAAAGCCAATTTAAAAAGCAGCCCTTTGGCTGGGCACAGTGGCTCATGCCTGTAATCCTAGCACTCTGGGAGGCTGAGGCCGGAGGATCGCTCAAGGTCAGGAGTTCAAAACCTGCCTGAGCAAGAGTGAGACCCCGTCTCTACTAAAAATAGAAAGGAATTAGCTGGACAACTAAAAATATATAGAAAAAATTAGCCGGGCATGATGGTGCATGTCTGTAGTTCCAGCTACTTGGGAGGCTGAGGCACAAAGATTGCTTGAGCCCAGGAGTTTGAGGTTGCTGTGAGCTAGGCTGACACCACGGCACTCCAGTCCGGGCAACAGAGTGAGACTCTGTCTCAAAAAAATAAAAAAATAAATAAAAACCAGCCCTTTGTGATAGGCTCTTTTTTTTTTTTTAATGTGAAAGAATGGCCTTTCTGAATTATTTGTAGGAGAACAATTTAGTTATCATTTTGAAAATCTTCTTATTTTATTTGTGTCTCTATTGATTCTACCAATGTTGATGGAGAACAGAATTTGGCAGAAATATGAGAGAAATATGACTCTTCCAGCAGGAAAACAAGATGATGGGAACATAGCAGTTAGGATGATAGGGGCTGACTCACCTGGCTTAAACAATAAAGAAAATATATCATCTCATATAACAAGGAGTCCTAATTAGGGCAGCTTTGAAGTTGGTTAATTCAAAGACCTATGCAGTCTCCTTTTATCATTCTGCTTTGCTACATTGGCATGGTATCATTTTGTCCATAATATGGCTACAGAATTCCCAGGTACCACATTCAGGCCCCCAAACTTCAGTGGAAGAGGAGATGGTCTTTTTTTGTGGGTCTCTTTTCAAGATAAGGAATGTTTTCCCAAAAGCTACCTAATTGACTTTCCCTCTTGTCGCAATGGCTGGGTCCATGAGACCTGTCCCCCCTAAAGCAATGCTTGGCAAGGGGCATGGGACCACCACAACTGACTCTGAACATCAGGCCTTACCCCTGAGCTGAGACTGGACCTCCTTCCCTCAGGGGGGGATTCCTGAAATAAAGTTCTTGTTTAATGAACAAGGAAGAAGTATGTAAAGGATGTTAAGTATGCAACAAAGTCTAATAGTTAGGGCAAGAAAGACTAATATTTACTTGGCTCTATTATATGCCAAGGACTTTACATGGATTCTCTCACTTAATCCTTACAGTAAGCCAAAGAGAATAAAATGAAGACATTGTTATTCCCATTTTACTGATGATGAACGTGAGGCCCGGAGAAGCTAATTAAATTGCTAAAGGTCACTTAAAAGTCAGTGACAGTGTTATCATATAAATTCAGGACAGCCTGACCTCCAAGGACATGCTTTTTCTATATCACACAGGTATCAAGGTAATAGTTGTCTGTCAACGTGACCTTTTTATATATCTCTCTGATAAAGTATCTTAGTTCCTGGCACATCTTAAGAATATTACCTATCATTATAAGTATACAAATGTAATCCTGTTATGCATGCTGTTTCATGACCTGCTTTAAGAAATATTTGCCAAAAAAAAAAAAAAAAAAAAAGAAATATTTGCCAATCTCGTGAGTGAAAAATGGGCCTCATTGTTTTCCTTTGCTTGAGTTTTCATAAGCCTTAACAATCTATTCTCCACCCAGCAACCAAGGAGATCCTTTAAAAAGGTAAGTCAAATATTGTCATTCTTTTGCTCAAAATCTCCTGTGGTTTCTCATCTCAGAGTAAAAACCAAAGCTAAAGTCCATACACTTGCGTTCAAGGCACTGTAGGAACAGTAACCTCTCTGTCCCTGTTACTTTTCTGATGGAAGTTCCTACTACTCTACCCTCTACTTGCTCACTTCAGAAACACTGGCTTCTTTGGTTTTATTTGAACATGCCAAGCATACCGTTGCCTCAGGGCCTTTGCACTTGCTGTTCTTTCTGCCTGAAATGCTTTTCCCGCAGATATCTACATGGCCAGCTCCCTCATCTCCTACACATCTTTGTTCAAATGTGACCTTCTCAGAGACACTTTCAATAACCAGTTTATGTAAAACATTCTTTATCTTTCTTCCATGATTTATGTGAGAGTACTTATTACCTTCTAACATACTATGTAATTCCCATATTCATTTTGCTTGCCTCCCTCCAACACCCAAGAAACTATAAGCTCCATTAGAACAAGGGTTTTTGTCTGTTTTGTCCAGTGAGGTATCCTTTGTGCTGAGATCAGTATCTGGCAGATAGTGTGTGCTCAATAAATATTTGTTGACTGAGTGAATGTTTTAATATATGTATGACTGATAGGTTATTCATATTTCTCCTTTTATGAACTGCTTGTCATGTCCTTTGCTTATTTTTCTACTAGGTGTTCAACATTTTTATTGATTTGTATGAGCTCTTTATATTTTACGTATATCAGCCCTGTCATTTATACTGCAAACATTTCCCCCAGTTTTTTCTTTGTCTTTTAACATTGTATATATGTGTGTGTGGTAAAAATATTTAAATTTTTACATAGTCAAATCTAGAAATCTTTTCTTTTGTGATGTGTGTTATCTTTATTAAGACAAGTTGACAAAAGATAAATTTTACTTCTAAATATATTTAGTCATAGGGTGAGCTATGTCTAAAATTTTCTCTACATTTATTACATTTGTGTTTCTACTATTTGTGGATTTGGATATATAGTATTAATACTCAAAGAATATGATTTAAACTTTTTGACTGATAATCACATATATAGAATCATTTTAGTCACCATCGTTTATCTGGTGAGCAAGAAGGATTAAAATGTTATTAAAGCCTTTTATGTTAATTTAAGGGAAATAATTTGATGTACATGACAAATAATTATAAAACATTAGTGTACATGTTTATGATACTTACATATATTTATTAAGTTTTAGCTGGGTGTGGTGGCTCATATCCACAATCTGAGCACTTTGGGAGGCCAAGGCAGGAGGATTGCTTGAGGTCAGAAGTTCAAAACCAGCCTGGGCAACATACTGAGACCTGTTGCTATAAAAAATTAAAAAATTGCCAGGTATGCTGGTGTGTACCTGTAGTCCTAACTACTTGGGAAGATTGAGGCAGGAGGGTCACTTCCCTTGAGCCCAGGAGTTGGAGGCTGCAGTGAGCTATGATCATGCAACTGCACTTCAGCCTGGGTGACAAAGTGAGACCCTGTCTCTTGAAAAACAAGTTTTAAATATATTCCCCATTTGATATAGAAGTAAAAGTTTACTAGGCTATACATCTAAATCACTGGGATCTTGTATTATGGGGCTATTTATAGTGATAGAGCCCATTTATAAATTCAATTGTGTGTTTGACAATAAGTCCTTTCAAAATTGAACTTGGTTGCATATATTTTATTTTATTTATTCCACCCCCTTCCCTGAATTTTAAATGTTAAAAATGCCTAGTTACTTATGACATTTTGACTTTTTACAAATACTATTTTCACCAGCCAAGTTTTAAATTCATAATATATATTTTTAAAATGCTATCAGAGTCCAGCATAGTGGTACCTGTAATCCCAGCTACTTTGGAGGCTGAGTTAGGAGGACTACTTCATCCCAGGAGTTCAAGACAAGCCTGGGCAAAATAGGGAAACCTCTTGGCTCTAAAAACAAAAACAAAAACAAAACTGTCAGAAAAAAATAGAAATAGGATTATTATGCTGCTTTTAGGAAACAAAATGACAATTCTTCCTTCCTTTACTTACATTTTTTGCTTTTTGTTGCTTAAAAGCAACATTATTACTCATTATTCAATCATGCTTTTTTATTATGACTGATTCTGATGGTGCTGACAGATACAAAAATTAATTCAGTCCTTTGGAGCAAAATACTACTATGAAAAAATCACTTTTATGGTGTAGTCACTGCAGGGTGGGGACTTGGGGCCACATGTGGCCTTCTGGATCCTTGTTCAGCCTTTTGATGGAATCTAAATTTTATAGAATAAATCCTTTTAATAAAGGGATTTGTTCTGTGAAGTCTGGATTCCGTCAGGGGGCCACACTTGGGGATCTGAGGGTCACATGTGGCCCTGAGGCCACAGGTTCCCCACTCCTGCATGGATCATAAAGCATTCTAATGCATTTTCCTTCTAATATTTTTCCTCAAAATATTCAGAAACTTTAAAATAATTTGTTCTGGGTGAGAATATTTCTCGCTTTCCACAATTAAACAAGTTATTTTAATTCTTTAACCTATACATTAGTCTTAAATTGGAGTGTTTAATAAGGACTGTGTTAATGAAATATGATAATATTTGAACAATGAAATAATGAAAACTAAATAAGAAAAATTTTTCATAAAGTAAGTAAATTGTCCTACTCCCTTACATTAGGTTATGGGCATGGCACACACAGGGATCAGCTTAAACTGGGCAAAACAATATGGAGTTAGAATTCCTGGCTTCCTATTACTCAGCAGCTGTGTGTCTGGGAAGAGGCCTTTAATGCAGGATCTTTAAAATGGGCTGTAACTCTAAGGCCTGCCTTCTGGAGTTGTGACTCACTTGGAGTAATATATTATTTTGCAAGCTGGATGTGTAAGCCTGAAGGAAGGTGGAGCAGGTTTACAAGCCTTCTTTCCGCCAGAGGATGGAAGGATGACTCACTCACAAGCCAATTCTTCTCTTTTTCCTCGGTCTTATCTGGTCCAGTTCTCCCTCCCACTTGTCCACAAATGGGCATGGCTGACCAGGACCAAGCAGAGAATGCACAAGGGTATGTGACCACATTCATGTCAGCAGAACGCAGAGTGGTCCCAGCCACTTCACCTACGGCTCGCTACCTTCCTCCCTCTAAGCCTCGGCGGCTGCTCCAGTGTAAAGCCGGCATAAAATAGTACTACGCCTTACAGAGTTGCGCTGAGGATTGAGGGAGATCACGTAAGAAAGTTTAGCTATAACGGGTGAAATTTTTCTCTTTTCCAACCTTTCCCTTCGTCTCCTAATGAAACCTCTGCTGAAGCCTGCTTACCACAGCAGTGCTGAAGCTTCAAAACAACTTTTCAGTTAAGATCTATGCAAGCAAATTAGTATCATTTAAATCATTCCAATAACACCAAGGTGTAAAAGACTGGTACCCACAGATGTCTTTTAAAAGAGGATTAGCAGACTGGAAGGATTTATGGAAACTTTGGTACGTGGGGGAACAGAATTCCCTGATCCCCTTACCCCACCATTTAAGCCATTCTTTGTGCGTGACCGTACAAAGCTGATTGTGGAAAGGGACATTAATAAAGCACATTTAATTAATAAGTACTGTATTAATAAGACTGTTCTGTAACTATAGAACCAGTTCACCCCCCTTTTGCACTAAGTGGCGTCTAAGATCATAACGACATTGCCGTCCTTATTTGGGAATGAGCCCTCACTAGAGAGAAGGGGGAAAGGGTAACACCGAAGCTCAAATGAATGACAAGAAAGGATGTTTTCATTCAAATAAACTTAACCCAGTTGCTACCTCCCCACCCATCTCTGCTAACTTTTAACTCTCCAGAAGGGGCGGGCTGCGGAGGTTCAGGATGGGGCTTTACGTCTGCAGAACGCCGGTGGGTCTGGGGGCCTCTCGGCCGGGCAACCTCCACCACCCCCCGAAGGACCCCGGGAGGGGCAAGCAGGGCGGGGACCGTGGAGAAAGCTCCCAGCTCTGCTCCCGCCCTCTCCAGAACTCGAGCTAGCGGAGCAGGGGGAGGGCGGACGGATCACAGAGGAATGTGCAGTTTCCGGGAGGCTGGGGAAGCGACCCCGAGCACTGCCCCACCAGGACGCCGCCCTCAAATCCGGCTTTCCGGGTTCCGCAACACCGCGAGGGCAGAGCCGCGCGCCTAGGAGGGGGCGGCTGCGCCTCCCCCACCTGCGGCCCCGCGGGGAGGGGCTCAGCCAGGCCGGCGGGCCGGGGCGGGGCCGCGGGAGGCGGGGTCGCGGCGCACCCGGGCCGGGCAGCGCCTGGAGCCGAGCCGGGAGGCGGCGGGAGGGGCCCGGACGGCCGGGTTGAGCGGCGGCCGCAGCTGCAGCAGGACTGCCCGCCGGCGGCTCGGGGCCGCACGCCGGGAACCTCGCGGGGCGGGCGGGCGCGGCACCCCCTGCCTGGCCGCCTGCGCCCCGGGGAGGCCGCCCGCGCGCGACGGGGCCAGCAGCATGAGCAGCGGCTACAGCAGCCTGGAGGAGGACGCCGAGGACTTCTTCTTTACCGCCAGGACTTCCTTCTTCAGGAGAGCGCCCCAGGGCAAGCCCCGCTCTGGCCAGCAAGTGAGTAGCACGCGGCGGGCGCTGCAGCCTGCGCCCCGGGACTCCAGGGGTCCCACCGCCCCGGGCCCCGACTCTGCGTGTCTCCGCGGGGCGCTCCGGGGATGCTCGTCGGGAAGGAGGAGGGGGCCGAGATGTGGCTTCTGCTTTTTTGGGTCCCGGGAACGTGCCTGGAGCTAGTGCATGTGGGCGTGGGGCTTTCTGAGCTAGGGAAGGAGGAGGAAGGGCGGGGAGGCTTAGGGCCGGCTCCTGCCTTCCGCGCCAGATGGCCTCGGCTGCTCCGCCTCGGGCCGCCGGCTGCGGGGAGCAGTTCTGAGAGCCGGGAGGCGTCCCCGGGCCACTCCCGGCGTTTCCCCTTTCGCGCCCCGCAGGGTCAACGGTCGGGTCCTCGCGCCCAGCCTCGCTGTTAGTCGGCTCAGTGGTCTGTGGCCCCCTGAGTGGTTCGGGCGCCATACGATGGCCAGGTTGGCAGCGATGACCTGGCCTCCCGGCTTCCCGGCCCGGGCGCTCTGGAGGGGAAGGGGCGCCGAGGGCCACGGCTCTGAGCATAGTAGGCGCTCACTAAAACCGAGTGGTTGCGGGATTCATGGTTGTGCGTTTCCTGTAAAGTCGGGGTCGGTGCCCAAATGTTTTGCAAACAAGCTCCGGTGCTAGGTAAATACTAGCCGGCGAGAACTAACCTTTAGCCAGTTTCTTCCTTTTTTGGAGGTAGCACGCCGTGGGAAGCACGACTTGAGAAAAGCTGGGAGGGGAACTTGTGCCAGTTTCGCCGAGCCGGGCAGAGTTTTGTAGGGAGGCCTTCCCGAAGCGGGGCGCGTCGGCTGGGCGAAGCCTGGCCTTCTGGCCCTGGGAACCGCACCAGGGAGCCGGGCCAAGCCGGCCACGCTCAATCAGATTACACAGGGCTGTAATGGAACAAATTTGTTGCTCTTAAAAAACAACAGGCGCGCACCAAACATTTCTTATCAGACTTTGTCCTGGAGACCAGAAGGAAGAAAAATCGTTCAGGGGACGAATGATGAGATTTTGTGTGTGTGTGTGTGTGTGTGTGTGTGTGTGTGTGTGATCTGTCAGGGTGTCCTTGCCAAACCTTTTAAGTTTAACCATTTTCTGAGGTAAAATTTCTAAGATTCTGGAGTTCTAGTCTTTTCATCCTCTTAAGTCTCAAACCAGAGGGGATGAAGGGTAAACTGAAATCAGGTGCCATTATTCAGCAGCCACAGTTAATCCGGAATGAAGTCCTGGTGCAGGAGTTTTCCAGTCTGTATTGCTGTCTAAGGCTTAAAGCTGCACTATTTACTAGTCACTTTGGGTGATCTCTTATTTTCAGTAGAATGTGCTCTAATGGCTTGAGGTCTCTGTGAAGTTTGGAAGTCATAGATACCTATCCACACCCACCCCCATCAGTTATGGGAAAATTGCGTTTCCCTGTGCTTTTTTCCCTTTTCTTTTCTTTCTTTCTTGGACTTCCCTCTTTTTTTCATCTCCACTTTGTATTTTCTCTTTCCATTTATGTTGCTGTTACCATCTGACAGGAAACTAGTCTACCCCAGACGTGTCTACTAATGTACGGAAAACTTGCTGGTTCTTGGATTCTCTAGGTGTAAGATGCTCCTTCACAAAAGCCAAAGTATCCAGGTTGGAATTGTATGAGAATCCTTCAGTGCTTTAAAAAGTAAAGGCATCATTTGTTTTTTAGGTTTATTCACATATAGTGTCTCTGTGTCATGTGCATTAATTTGTGTAATGTTCATCTAGAATGTATACATTATACTCATGTAATATTGCTTATTTAGCGTTTAGAGCTAATCTAACATCAGTGTGTATTTTGAAGTGTTGTGTTAGAAATCAGGACAGTAAGACACAGTTCCTTGTTTGAAGAATTTTGTAGTCTGAAGCTTTATTGTCTATATATTTCTCCTTCTAATATAACACATGTAAGGTGCTGAGTTATGTATGAGCTATTTGCCAGGTGGAGAATTCTGCAATTTTAGCGGGCATTTTCATTTATTTAAAGAAGTGATGTTGAGTGTTTACAATTCTTGATTATATTTGTGAACTAAGGAATAAAACATATAAATGTAAAAGCAAACCACTATTAATGTAGGACATTTTTTTAATTCAAGGGTAGTAAGCCCTTTTTTCTTCATTTTATTATGCTGATTGTAAGAATAGGGTAAGCACTTCTGACATACAGTGTAGTAGTAGTGAAATTTATCTTTTCTTTAGAGAGGTGGAAATAGAGGTGTTGCCATAAGGATAATAGTGATTTTTTTTTCTTTTGATGTTGTGCCACCCAATAGAAAAGCTAGGAAAATGAGATTTCTAGGACTCTTAAAAATATCCAGAGAAAGCAAGGTGTTGGTGGTAAATGCAGGATGGGGAAAAAGGGGATGGGGGAGGACTAGATATTTCTTTTTTCTCTTGCCAGACAAGGGACTATAGCCCAACTTCTTTTCATCCTCTGCAATTACAAAAACCTTATAGATATAAAAGTTTATTTTGTACCTTGTTCTCTTTCTGGAAAAAAGAGGAGGAAAAGGGTTAAAAACCTGCCTAAGGGCTATAAAGGGAATGGACATATGGCCTTTTTGTGGCAGTTTGAATGTCATGTGTATTGCCTTATCCCCAGGGCCTGGACCAGTACCTGACACACAGTAATTGCCCAGCGAGTACTAGTTGAATGAATGAATGCTTTCCTGGTTTGATAAGAATTGGACTTTTTTTCTTTCTTTTTTTTAAATAAAGAGATGGGTCTCGCTCTGTCTCCCAGGCTGGAGTGCAATGGTGCCATTGTAGCTCATTGCAGCCTGGAACTCCTGGGTTTAAGCAATCCTCCCTCCTCAGCCTCTGGAGTAGCTGGGATTATAGGCATATGCCACCATTCCTGGCTCTTTCTTTCTTTCTTTTTTTTTTTTAAGAGATGGGGTCTTACTGTGTTGCCCAGGCTGGTCTCAAACTCTTAGCCTCAAGTGATCCTCCTGCCTCAGCCTCCCAAGGTACTGGGATTATAGGCACAAACCACCATACTTGGCCAATAATTGGATCTTTACAATTTTTGAATATATCCTATCTTGCAGTTCTCCTAAGAACCCTCTGAAGCATTAACCTAATGAAAGGTGAGTTCTTGTTTAGTGATTGTCTAAGGCCCACACTTAGCAGGGAGGCTGGAACTCAGGTTTTCTGACTCAGATTCCATTCTCCTTTTTGTTACTTCTCAGCTATAAAAATAATTTTAAAATTCCATTTTCCCTTTGCAAATATGGACATCTATAATTTAGGAGTTTCTTAAAATTTCAACTCCCTGACATGCATACATTGTCATTACAGCGTTCATAATTCATATTTGTGGATTTATGTGTTTCAAAGGATCCACCTAATTGTTCTGCCAGAAATGTAGACAGTTCTGTAATTTATAATTTGCCTTTTCTGATTTCCCAACAAAATCAAATTACCTATAAATACAGGATACATTCAGATTGCCAAAGAGTAGAAATGGCCTAAAATTATAGAGCATATCTTCTCACTTGTTAGCAACGGTGATTATTTTTCTTCCTGAGCCTTTGGTGGTTAATAGAAATAAGGATATGAGACACTATTTTTGCTTCAGAGGTAGAATAGACAAGTCTTGAAAAACTTGAAATTGTCTTCTGAACCATCCACACTTTTTAAAATCTTATGCTGAAGAATTGTTTGATAACATAGCCTGTGTGATTCCATATAACAGGCTTCAAATTCTCCCTTTGGTTTTTCTCCTTGTTGTTCAAATATTTTTGTGGCTCTTTATTTGGTTGTATCTTATTGTTAGAATCAACAGTAATGAGTTGCACTCTTCTATTTGCATTTCCATTAGGAGTTTTGAAGGCAGATCACCGGGGTAAAAGAAAAATAGTGGTTTATAACATCAAAGGTATTTTGGTTATATTAACTTTTTATACTAACTTTTAATCCCTGTAATATTGGATGTAAACATTCCCATCAGCCCTTTTTTACTGGTGCAAGGTGATTTGCACATCTCGTCTGCATGTCTGATATATTCTCTTCTTACACAGTATTAATCCATTGGAATTTTGTGTTTGTGTGAGCAAAACTCACAAAGGCATATTCCTTTAACTGAATTTCAGAAGAAAATTAGTCCCCAGTCTTCTGTAATCTCATATATGAGCAATGCACTCTTTATCCCATTTCTTCTTCTGGCTAACTTGCAAGATTTGGAATTATTTGGATAGCAGTGACACAAAACATTTTTGAAAAGAAAGGCTAAAAATATCCAATAATGTGGTTATTCTTTTTAGACTTCCTTTGGCAGTCAGTGCATGTCATACTGTTAACATTCTTTTTCTGGGAGAAAAAAACTCAAACTGACCAAATGCTTTCTAGTTTGCCCTGATCACCAGCTCTTAGCCCTAGGCACAGCCCCTGCTTCCCCCACCTCCCAGCGTAAACAGCTGTCTTTCCATTAAGGCCCCGGTTTGAGACTTGCTTTTCACTCCTAATTTGGCCCAAGGCCATTAGCTAGCAGTCCCTCTTCCGAAGATGAAAAGACAAAGTAGGATATATGATAGATGCATGCAAAAGAGCTTCTCTTATGTGACATGTCTTGGAAAACTTTGCCTGTTTGCATCCTTATCTCATTGAAGAGCTTCATTGCTTAGTGGGACATTTTTATTCTCATGGCAAGCAAGCATTACCGATATTACAAGGCCCAGCTTGTTTACCCTCTGATGTAATAGCGTTTATTTTTATGTATGTATGTATGTAATACATACTTAGATAATAGCGTATAACTGGGAGTCTAGTCATGTTAGCCTTCTCTCAATTCCTTTCAGGATGCAAAGTTTTCCCCCTTCTCAGACCATGGCCTGGAGTTACTTCCCTCCATTCTCCTTCACATGTCAATGTAAATGTCACCTTCTCAGAGAACCACCAATTTGAAATAGGCACCGTCCCCTCTTAAAGCCCTCAGTTCCTTCTCTTTATAGCAAAAATTATAATTTGTTATATTTCGTTTAATGAGGACAGACATTAGCATGTTAAACTAGCACATAAAATAAATGCCTGGATCTTGAATGAATGAAAACCTCATTTTGGATGGATGTCTCAGTATTTGGTTCTTTTAGGTTTTTTTTTTTAATATATACAAGTATACACAATTTCTTCTCCTTTCTTTCTCTCTCTCTCTCTCTCTCTCTCTCTCTCTCTTTTTTTAAGTGATGAGGTCTCACTCTGTCACCAGGCTGGAATGCAGTGGTGTGATCATAGATCACTGCAGCCTCCAACTCCTGAGATCAAGTAATCCTCCATCCTCAGCCTTCTGAGTAGCTAGGACTACAGATTTGCACCACCATGCCCAGCTAATTTTAAAAATGTTTTTGTAGAGACAGGGCCTGTGTTGCTCAGGCTGGTCTTGCCCTCGTGGCCTTAAACGATCCTCCTATCTTGGCCTCCCAGAGTGCTGGGATTATTGGTGTGAGCCACTGCACTGCACCAAGCCCCACTTTCCAAACTAGACCATAAGCTTTCACAACATCTTACAGGTAGTAGTTATTTAAAATTGGATCATATTGGTAGCATCAATTGTTTTGAGTTAGGCATAACTCAGCTTATGTATTTTCCCATTGTTTTAAGAAAGCTCATCATTTATTCATTTATCCATTTTGTTGATTGCCTATTATCCGCCAGACACTGTTCTAGGCCCTGGAGATAGGACGGTGAACAAAACAAGTTCCCTAACCTCATTTAGTAATAGTTTTAAAAAGCTTACCCAATAGACAAAATATCTCCCTAATTTTCCTTTAAAGGATTTGTTTCTTTAGTGTATTTAAGGAAACTTTGAACTGTTTATGGTTTTTTAGGAACACATCTATTGTGTAAAGTGTGGTAAAGCCATACATATATCTATATAGATGGAAATGTTGACATGGAAGTGTATTCCTATAAAACAATCATAATTTCCTTATTGACGTGTGTGCTAAAATGTAGCCCATTTTAGTCATTTGGTGGATGACTGCCTCCCAACAGAAACATGACCAGCGTCAAGAATAGAAAATGCGTTAAACCAAGGTAACCAAAAAATTTTCCAAATCTGGTTTATTTTCCAGATTTGTCTTTTTCCCTTTTTTTTTTTTTTAAGATATGGAGGGGGTCTCAGGGTCTCACTCTATTGCCCAGGCTGGGGTACAGTAGCTATTCATAGGCACGCTCCTAGGGTACTACAGCCTTAAGCTCCTGGGCTGAGGTGATTATCTTGCCTCAGCCTCCTGAGTATTCCAGATTTTTCTTAATAACTTAAACAGTTCTGACGTGGCTAGCAGTACTAGTCAAATGCCTTTTATTTGCATGTTAATTTTTTTCACGGAAAGGACCAGATAATGCTCTAAGAAGGATATCAGAGCCCATAAAAATGATTACATTTTGAAATATATGTAAAAATATTACAGTTGGTTCTGAGTTAGAAGTGACCATACTACTGCTCCTTGATCCACTTGGGGATAAAAAAATAGAAAAAAAATAAATAAATAAAAAAAGAAGTGACCATCCTAAAGATGTTCTGTCTAATACAGTTGTCACTAACCACATGTAGTTATTGAACACTCAAAATGTGGCTAGTCTGAATTCACATGTGCTGGAAGTGTAAAAGATATGCTGGATTTTTAAGACCTAACTACAGAAGAAAGAAAGAATATAAAATGTATCACAGTAATTTAAAAATACCAATTGTGTGTTGAAATGATAACATTTTAGATATATTGGGTTAAATAAAATTAATTTTACCTATTTATTTTTTAGCATAGCTATTAGAAAAGTTAAAATTATACACATGGCTTGCATTATATTTCTGTTGAACAATGCTGCTTGCTAAACAGAGCTGGTAGTCCTTGCCAAGGATTTGAATCTCCATTGACTTGGTGGCTGCAGATGGATGGATTGAGGGGGGTTGCCAGGCAGGCAGGCTAGAAAGATTTTGTGTGTGTGTGTGTGTGTGTGTGAAGAGGAACTTGCCCTGTACTGTTTGTTGGGAATAGTTTCTTCTCAGACTATCTTGGGTCACACATACCAGCACTTAAAGGTTGTGAAACTTGTGTGGGGAACTTCCCTCTTTTTTTCACATGGGGCCAATAGGATAAAACTGACCTAATGACATTCTCAATGCAGTTCTGCCTTCAGAGAGAATTGGGCTCATACTTCATAGATTATCAAAACAGCAAGCTTAATATGCATTTTATGGACTGTAATTGCTAACTGCTGCTGCATGATTCAGTCAGCTAAGAATAATTTACTAATTATATATTGCAGCACTCAGTTCTCTCTCCAGATGCTAAACAAAGTGAGATAATTAGAGGAGGAAAAGAATAAATTTGGGAATTGGAGACCAGAAGAATGGATTTAGAAGATCTTGGATTTAACAGATTTAGAATATAATCAGCAAAGTGTTCACTTGAAATTAGTGCAGGTGGAGCGTGTGCGTGTGCGTGTGTGTGTGTTAAGATTAGGGAGGGTAGTTTTCTTCATTTCTCAAATATTTGTTGAATATTAGCAATGTGCTAGACTAGGTGCTAGGGATTTGGAGGTGAACAAAACAGATTAAAATCTGCCCTCATGAAATTTAGTAGTCTGTATAGGTTCATTGGAGTTTCACTATTCTAGATATCTCATATAAGTGAAATCATACAGTATTTATCTTTTTGTGACTGGCTTAGTTTACTTAGCATAATATCCTCAAGATTTATCCATTTTGTAGCATATGTCAAACTTTCCTTTTTAGGGCTGAATAATATATCCATGTGTATATATATCACTTTTTGTTTATTCATCCTTCCATGAACATTTGGGTTGCTTCCACCTTTTGGCTATTGTGAATAATGCTGCTATGAACATGAGTGTACAGGTATCTTTTAGAGACCTTTCTTAGAATTATCTGGGGTATATAAGCAGAAATGGTATTGCTGGATCATATGATAATTCTATTTTTAATTTTTTGAGGAATACTGTACCAACAAATTTGAATCCTCCCATATAAACCTAGAATTATGGGATATTGTTGCATAATGTCAGCTATCATTCTGATGTCTACATCGTATTTTATTGAATAGGCTTTATTCCCCAAATATTGGAAAATTTGGATGTTTCTAGTTTTTGCTACTATAAATAACACTCTAGTGTGAGCATCTTGAGCATTAAACCTTTTCGATTATGGATTAATTTTTTAGGGCAGATATACAAAAATGGAATTTTATTATGAGGGTGTGGCCATTTTTGTGGCTCTAGTTATATATTGGCAATTTAGGACTATGTTTTTAATCAGTTTCATCGTACCTCTATTGGATATAGTCATTAAAATAAAGAAGAAAACTTCAATGAGTAAAGTTACCTCATTGTTATTTAATTTGCGCTCTTTTCTTTTAATTAACAGTGAATTTAATGTTTTTCTACACTTCTAAGTCGATTTTTCTCTGTGTGAGAATTATTCATGCATGGCCTTTGACCATTTGTCTATTAGGTAGGTGGAAGTCTTGAGAGAGCACTACTCTCGAGTCCTGTGCATATTTAGCTGGGTGGATAGTTCTCCTTTTTTGTGGTCAGCTGAACTTCATGTTATTTTTTGACTTGCCCTGTTTGTACCAAAGGGACATTACATACTCTGGCATTTTGAAATGCTTCAGAATATGTTTCAGGCTGACATCACTGAAACTCAGCAAAATGCTTTACTTGTTAGTCCTGTAGTTACAGCATAGGAAAGGCATTCCTAATACAGCATCACCGTGAATAAACTGTGGAATACAGAGGGTGGGGAATTGGATGGTGTGTCTTTTACTAATCATGTAAAATAAAAGAGGGTGACTGGAAGTTCCTGTTTATCTTTGAATTTCAGTAAATTTAGGGCCAGTTTTCTAACCGCTCTGGTAGAGTTCAGAGGAACCTAACTTATAAATA
>CAUYRT010032829.1:0-12629 GCA_963574885.1 Lepilemur ruficaudatus
AGTTGTGGAAACAACCCAAGTGCCCATCAATACACGAGTGGATTAATAAAATGTGGTATATGTATACCATGGAGTACTATTCAGCTATAAGAAGCAATGGTGATATAGCACCTCTTGTATTTTCCTGGATAGAGCTGAAAGCCATTCTACTAAGTGAAGTATCCCAAGAATGGATGGACAGGCACCACATGTACTCACCAGCAAATTGGTATTAGCTGATCAATACCTAAGTGGACACATAGGAACAACATTTATCGGGTGTTGGGCAGATGGGAGGGGGGAGGAGGGGATGGGTATATACATACATAATGAGTGCGATGTGCACCATCTGGGGGATGGTCAGGCTTGAGGCTCTGACTGGAGGGGGGAGAGGGGCAAGGGCAATGTACGTAACCTTAACATTTGTACCCCCATAATATGCTGCAATTAAAAAAAATAAAAAAAAAATTTGTGTGGCAAAATCACTGTCATAGCTATCATTGTGCCTGTTTCAGAGCACATATATTACCTTCCTTCAAAGTCAGTAAACTCCTTGGAGCCAAGAGCTGAGGCTCCTAATTCCTTAGATTTGCTCAGAGCCCCACTATGGGCCAGGTAATGGGTCTTAGTGACTGGCTGTGTGACCAGCTGCATATTGAGTGAAGGAACAGGATACCAAAAAGGTGAAGAGCTCTAGGTAAGCTTTCCTGGAGAACCTCTTAGCTCCAGAATATACATATTCACAGGTGAGAACACCTAGCTCAAGAAGTTCTAGGAGAATTTGATCAAAAAATCATAGCTAAAGGCTGGCTCCACTAGGTCAGGTTCTTCTAGACCTCCATCATGGTCATATGTGCTTCTGAAAACTGTCCCTATCATTGAATTTCCTTTTATGCTTTTCTCTCCCTGGTAATTTCTTTTTAAGGGCCATTATGGAAAACACTGACATTCCCTCTGCTAACCACTTTGGGAAAGAAGCTGTTTAGAGATTCAGGACATGTGCCATCTGGGACCAACTCTGTCCTTAACTGCTTAGCTGGTCATTCATTGAACAAATAGGTACTGAGAACCTACTATGTGCCAGGCACTGTTTAAGGCACTGCTGGGGATATAGTGGTGAACCAAAGAGACCAAGTGCCTGCCCTGCTGGAGCTTCCATTTTAGTGGGGGATCAGACAGGAAGCAGATTATGAGGCAGGGAGCAGGTTGCCCAACCATCTGAGTCTCCATTTCCACTCTCTTTCTTGGAGGTAGGAGGCCTTTATCGGCTTTCATGGCTTTCTCAGAACTATCATTCTAGAGTTATATGAATGAAGGGAAAACAATTTTCCATACCTCATTCAAGGCAAAGGGTATTCAGGGTACTGCAGGAGGTAAAGCATGGTGTTTGTTTGGAAAAATTCAGAATCTGGAAGGATGGGGATGAGGAGAGAGAGAAACTGACCATATAATTAAAGGTCCACGTGAGTTTGTTCATTGCTGTATCCCCAGCCCTTGAATGATGTCTGACATGTAATGAACACTTATTAAATATCTGTTCAGTGAATGAATTGTGTGGGAAAGGGGAGGGGGACCTAATGGGTGGTTGGAGGGAAGAATTTCCTCACAATGACTCTAGGCCTTCACATGTGCCTCTTTTCCTTGCTCCTGTCTTGGGAATACTGCTTCTTCTGTAACTCCTCCATCTCCTCAGGCATTTGGACCCAACGAGGGTCCAGGCCCCGAGAGTCCAGAATTGAAGTGTGGAATCTGCCTCTTCCCACTCTCCACAGTGCTAAGAGGCCCCGGTTCACTATGGACTATAACTCTGGGGTTTCCCCTCCTCTGAGGGAATCC
Organism: Lepilemur ruficaudatus; assembly: GCA_963574885.1. Classification (NCBI taxonomy): domain Eukaryota; kingdom Metazoa; phylum Chordata; class Mammalia; order Primates; family Lepilemuridae; genus Lepilemur; species Lepilemur ruficaudatus. Next base: position 1,816 of record CAUYRT010032829.1, read on the forward strand.
TTCCTTCTCTTAACTTTCCTGTTTCTTCCTAAGAGAGGAAAATGTTTGCTTCCTAGGCACCTAACATAATCTTCCTTAATGGGTTTAAGCCCGGGGTCACCGATTCCAGTTCACACCAAAAGGGCCCAGGCAGGTAATGTTAATTGTGACAGACATTAGGGAGTACTGGGGACTGTGGTGAAATAGAGAGTTGAGCCCTATGTGACCCAAACCATGCTTTAAAAAAGTACTATGTAGGCCAGACAAACCTCATCTGTGGGTACTGGGAGACCCATGAACTATCAGTTTATGGCATCTGTCATTAGAAACAAGCCAGAAAGATGGGTCACTTTCTCACTCATCACCCTCTAGCATGTCTTCCCGGAGGCCACATGGCTGCTTGAATGGAGGGAAGGAAGAAATGGACATGCTCACTCGAAAAGAGAATGTAGGTTAATATCTTTAACAGTATCCTACCATAATCCTCATTTGGCTTAGGTAGAAACTTGCCGTGAGCCAAACTATATAAAATTGCTATAGAGGCACAATTACTGACTCAAACAAAAGCTGCCTTTGGCTACTAAGAAGGGAGAGTCTGGGTCAGAAGGATCAATTTTCTGATGAATCAGTGAACGATTCTGAGTGGAACTAATCAGGCTTGTGTTGTGTCACCCTTTCTTTATAACCCAAAGTTCAGTGGTTTGAAATCTGACCACTCCTCCTCTGACTCCCCCTCCCCCGCCTCCTCCCACTTTCCTACCATGTTTGCAGATATACTGCATGTGCATGCACACACGTAGAGAGAAACAGGAGAGTGAAGGAAAGCACATTTTAGGGACAAGACGGCTCAGAGAGATGCTAAAGCCTTCCTGGACAGGACTGGAAACAGAGAAAGATGTGAGAGAATGATGCCTGTGGAAGGAATGTAGCTCTCCCAGCCTCCAGGGAATCACAAGTTCTCAGGGAAACATAGCCACGGTAACAAATTAGCTCCCAGCAAGGCAAATTCATGGCGGATTAAAGACGGGGAGTGTTTCCAGCAACACTTCTAGTTACGGATGCCAAGGGGATAGGAAAGGCAATCAATTAATTTTTCCCTCAGATTCCAACTGATGTTATCCCATAAAGCATTGGGTCATATTTCCGAAGCCATGTTAAGTCAGATCTGGATTACCCATCGCATTAGTTAAGGTTATATTGGTTTCAGGGAAGAGAAATGGGCTTAGGCGGACTTAAAATGAGGGGTTTTTGGGAAGCTCCTGGAGGCACTGATGAAATTAAAAGGAAAGCCTAATAACCGCAGCTCTGCCAGGGAAGAAACTGAGCACCAGGAGTTTATGGTTGTGTTGCCATTACTGTGATTCTGTTTCAGTGTGCCTAGGCTCTCTGGCTCTCTGGGATAAGGGCATCTTATGAGCCCCATGACTTAGCTCAGTTTTCTTAGAAGCAGAGGGATTCTGGTGGGATTTATTAGGGAAGTGCTCTCAGGAGAAACCTATAAAGGAGTGAGGGAAGCAGGCTGGAGCAGAAGACAGAGCTAAGCGAGTCTAGGCTCAGAGTGGTCCCATGGTGGGATCTGTAGAGTGAATGGCACTACAGTTATCTCACTTTGCAGCAATGGTACACCCCTGTATCCATTAGTCATTGGCTGGAGGCTGCCTCCAGGGAGAGGGCATGATTTCTCAAGCATTTGTGAGCAAGGCAATTCAATAGAAGGGGGCAGTTGTGAGCTGTTAGCAGTCAGCATTACAGCAGCTGGGAAATGGTGTACTGCCCAGCCAAGGAGCTCCAGGTAGAGCATCGACTGCATCCACTACAAGTGGGCTGGGGTAAGGAGTCCACCCAAGAGCAATTAGCCATTGAGAGAGAGAGAGGCAAAACCTTAAGGTCCAAACATGGCAGCAGGGGCTATATCCAGAGGAAAGTAAACAAGAGAGTGATGGGCAGCTATGTCCAATGGTGTCCAGAGTACCCACTTACATCGCTTCTACCAAAAATGCCCTTCTGGCCATCATGTACAGCTGGCCAGGCGTTTCTTCCTCAGTGAGAAGAATGTTTACTTCCCAGACACTTAACACAATCTTCCTTAATGAGTTTAGGCCTGGGATCACAAATTCAAATACAAACAAAGAAAGGCCAGCCAGGTTATGTTGCTTATGATAGACTATAGGGAGTGAGGATAGCTCTCCAGTTTACCACAGTCCTTGACACTCCCTATTGTCTATCACAATTTAAAAAAATAAAATTTTAGAGACAGGGTCTCACTCTGTCACCCAGGCTGGAATGCAGGGACAGCATCATAGCTCACTGCAGCCTCGAACTCCTGGGCTCAAGTGATCCTCCCACCTCAATCTTCCAAATAAGCTGAGACTACAGGCACACTCCACTATGCCTAGCTAGTTTTTTTATTTTTTGTAGAGACAAGGTCTCTCTATGTTGCCCAGGCTGGTCCTGAACTCCTGGGCTCAAGGGATCTTCCCACCTCAGGATCCCAAAGTGCTGGGATTGTAAGCATGAGCCACCATGGCCAGCTCTTTCTTGTCTTATTGCACTGGCTAAAACCTCTGGTACAATGTTGAATAGAAGTGGTGGTAACGATCACACAATTATCTTTTAGTTTGATCCTTAGAAGATATTGTTCTTTAACTTAAAAAAAAAATCCTAGGGGTAAGAGTTTTATTCACTGTGGCCAATGAGTAATTTTTTGGCAGATGGGTCTAACTGTGCACCTCCTTTTACACTAATATATAATGGAAGTACCTCTAACTGAAGCCCAGTGAAATGACTGAATTCGCATCCACCTATCTGGTGCTGAAGTTGGGCTTACAGCCTCCTGTTTCCTGACAAACTCCATGTGAGCATATCTGTTGGTTTTCATCTACCCGGCATCCCTTACCCCTTCTTATTTCTTCTTTTTTCCTTCTCCATTTCAACCATGGGATTCCAGTGAGGCTGCAAATCACATTACTCCATCCCCTTGGAGGGCCCTTGGCTATAGGGCCATAAACTGGGCCCATCAGTTTGTTTCTCCTCAAAATCTGAAACTCACACGGAAGGCTCCTGAAGTCTCATAGGCTTCAGGGTTTCCTGCTGCTAAGGACACGGAGTTTCCTGTCTTTCTAAAGGTCATGATCTCTAGCTCTTCCCTCAATTCTGGAACTACCCAAGAATCTTCTTTCCCCTCAGTCAGAGTTGGTTTCTATTGTATGGTTTGTTCGTTTGTTTTCAGAGACAGGGTCTCACTGTGTTGTCCAGGCTGGAGTACAGCGGGTATTCACAGCCACGATCATGGCACACTACAGCCTCAAACTCCTGGGCTCAAGTGATCCTTCTGCCTCAGCCTCCCAAGTAGCTGGGGCTATAGGCCTGCACCACTGTGCCAGGTGCCTCTATTATATGTTAATCAGAAAATTAATACACTCCCGATTTTCTTTTTTCTGACACCATTATTGAACAAAATGGGAAATTTTTTAAGGATTTAATTGCATTCTGTTTGTATTTTATTTATTACATTTTATAAATATGTTTTTTTCTTTTTCTTTTTTTTTCTTTAGAGACAGGGTCTTGCCATGTTGCCTAGGCTGAACTCCAACTCTTTGGCTCAAGCAATATACCTTCCTACTGCAGTCTTCCTAGTAGCCAGGGCTACAGGTCTGTTCCACTGAGCCAGGCTGTTTTTCTTAATTGGCTTAAAACTAGTCATTGCATGTTAAAATCATAGTGGTGAATTTTTCTCATTTCATATGCATCATTTGAGTCCATATATCCCAGATTTATTTATCCTAACAGGCAGCTAGCAACTTAGAAAGATATTTTTATTTGTGTCCCTTTGAATCTTCTAGTCTAGGGAGATGCAAACTTTTCTGTAAAGGGCCAGATAGTAAATATTTTAGTCTTTGTGGACCACATCGTCTCTCTCACAACTACTCAACTGCTGTTGTAGCTGTAGATAGTACATAACTGAATGGGTGTTGTTCCAATGCATGGACACTGAAATTTGAATTTCATGTAATTTTCACGTGTCATAAAATATTCTTTTGATTTTTTTCAAAAAACATTTAAAAATGTCAAAATGATTCTCAGTTTGCAGACCACTCAAAAATAGGCAGTGCCCAGATTTGTCCTATGGACCAAGTTTACCAACCCCTGCTCTAACCCCTCAATTGATCATATATTATTTAACAGAAGAAATAATGATTTATGAAATTGAGATTCTAAAATAATAGGCATTATGTATGGAATATATGGCAATTTATTTGTCTGCTAAATTGATGAGAATGTATTCAAGGATATAACTATAATATATTAACTGGATAAGATTTTCTTATTCCTGGGAATTCCTGTGTAACATAGAAGAATGCAGAAAAATCATACTAAATACCGAACTTCTTTGTAGTTGTTTCTTCTTTTTTTTTCTTTTTTAATAATTTTCTTTTAAGGCTGGTCAAGTAAAGCAGTGAGAGTGGAGAAGGAACAAAGGAATCTGTAACTGGTTGTGATCAGTGAGTTGTAAACACCACTCAGACCAACCTGTGGTTGTTTCTTGACTGTCTAACTTTGTAATATACCTAATTAAACATTTATTGTTAACATAGAATTAAGGGAAATAAGAGGCTTTAAGATGTAAATCACTTAGTCATTTACAGTAATAATGATGCCTTACATTTGTATAGCATTTGATAGTCACGAAAATTATAGTTTTATATATTATCTCTTAAAATCCTCACAGCAACTCTGGAGATAGACAGGCATGGTATTATTATACTAATTTAAAGAAGATCAACCTGTTCAAGATTACACAAGGGACAAGGGAGTGGGAGGAATACTCTGGTCACATCTCTGAGTCATAGTCAAGAGTTGTTTCCATAAAATATAACAATACAATCATGCAATTCAAGAACTGGGTAATGAGTAAATTCTGCTTCACCAGCTGAAGAACACACATTGTCTCACCATAGGGACGTCTCTGGCTTGTCAACTCAAGCTCCACCTGCCTAGATTAGCAGGCAATCTAGACCTTTCCTTCTCTCCTCTTCACTCCACTTCTTTCCCCCAATATATTTAGAAATCACAGTGGTCACAACCATGGCTGATTGCTCTGGAAGGTGTTACCCTAGCTGCTGTTGAAGCTGGGAGCCTGGTGTTACTGACTGTGAAACATTCCAAAGCAATACCTTTGTCAAAGCTATTCCCTTGAAAAGGAGTGCCCTTCTTAACTTCTACTGCCCACGGCATTTGTGCTCAGTGTCCTTATACCTACTAAAGCCCCAGTCTGAAATAATTGTATCCCAACTCAGACCCAAGCTCCAGCCACCACTACTGTGACACCTTGCTGACACTCAGGCCATCTGAAAGAAGTGACTTGGATTGAGCTTCGTGTTCTTACTGTGGCTGATACTGGTACACCTCCTCTCAGTGCATACACCAAAAAGAAAGGGAGATACCCCTTTTCTTAGATCACACATTTAGACAAGAGCACCCAACATCAAGTGGATTAGAGATCCCAATATTACAGTTCTTTGGATTCATTTACTCTGTCTCTTTGCCAGGGTGTGAGCCAGGTATAGAAACAAGTTGCCCTAAAGCCTTTATTTATTTACTTACTTAAAATTTAACTTCTTGTTATGGAAATTTTTAAACATAACAACAAAAAAGGGAAATATGGTATTATGCTCCCTCCCCTGTACCCCAGTGTACCCATGAGAGCTGAGTAGCTTTAATACTTACCAGCTCTCACTTCATCTTGCTTCTTCTGTCTTGCCACCTCCCCTTCCCCTCTGGAGTATTTTGGAGGAAATACTGGAGATCATATAATTTCATCCTTAAATCATTCAGTATACAGAATTTTCTAACAGAAAAAGATTGTTTTCAAAAACATAACCCCAGCATCATGACACTGACAAAATTATTAATCCTTGATTAATATTAATTTTTTAGTATCATGTAATATGCAGTCTCTAGTCAAATTTCTCCATTGTCTTTTTTGTTGTTGTTGTTTAACACAGAGTCTCACTCTGCTGCCCGGGCTAGAGTGAGTGCCGTGGCATCAGCTAGCTCACAGCAACCTCAAACTCCTGGGCTCAAGCGATCCTCCTGCCTCTGCCTCCCGAGTAGCTGGGACTATAGGCATGTGCCACCATGCCCGGCTAATTTATATATATATATATATATATATATTTTTTTTTTTAGTTGTCCAATCAATTTCTTTCTATTTTAAGTAGAGACAGGGTCTCGCTCTTGCTCAGGCTGGTTTCGAACTCCTGACCTTGAGCAGTCCGCCCGCCTCGGCCTCCCAGAGTGCTAGGATTACAGGCGTGAGCCACCGTGCCCGGCCTTCAAAAAGGTCTTTTTATAATTGCCTTGGCAGATCAGGATCCACATACTATATATGTTTGTTATGTCTCTTACATCTCTTTTAATTTATTAAGATAATTTATTTGTTGAAAAAATCCTATCATTTGTCCTATGGGACTTTTCACATTCTCGGTTTAGTTGCTTGTACTTGGTGTTGTTTGACATTTTCCTCCATTGTTCATTCTCCCTTTTCCTAATAAACTGGTAGTTAGATTTAGAGGCTTGATTGGATTCAAATTCAAAGTTGGGGGAAGGGTGGCAAAAATACTTCACAGATGATTCATATGTTTTCGACTGTACCACATGAAGATGCATATGATTTATGATTATTTGATTTTAGTGATTTTAAAATTGATTAGTGGATCCAGGTGTTGTCAGTCTGATCCATTCATTATAACTCTACTCATCAATCTTTCATTTAATGATTTTTAGCAGCCATTGATGATTGTTACCTAAATGTTATTTCATTAGGGGTTTCCGAAATGATGATACCCTAATTACATGTTTCCTTTTACACTTATTAGTTGGAAATGTCTTGTACAAAAGGACTTTTCCTTAACAACTCATTGGCTACACTGAAATACAATTTGTGCAATAAAAGCAGAGAAAATGTTTGATTCTTCCCTTTTATTTACCAATTACCATTCCCATGTAATTAGTAACTTACCAAAGCAAATTCTACAGGTGAGTAATGAGTTCTTTTTCTTAGTTCTTAGTATCATTGTAAACTTGTGGATTTTAACATCATTGACGTGATGGTGATTTAGAATATATTCTGTCAGCAATGGTGAAGCCACCACAGTTCCCAACTTTCAAACATAAAATACCTGCATATGTATCTAAAAATCAAACAATAAACTTACTTGTTTTAAAGAGGAATCCTTTCCTAAAGAACTAAAACGTAAGACCAAAATCTCTAAACATACCTATACTTTTAGGCACAACCTTTAACGATGAGTATTTCCTGGATTCTGTACCTGTTCTCTGATTTTCTTCTTTTCCTTCACTCTGTTTACTGGCCTTCATTTAATGGATGTCTGTTTGAGGCTAAAGATTCATTGCTTCTAGCACACCTAATAATAATTTCCATCTTTCAGTCATTCAAATTACATTTATAGGGCCTACATTCCCTAGAACTAGTATTTGCCTTTTCATGAAATAAGAGCAAATACTAAAATAATCGAACACCACTGTATGGACAACCATAGGGACACCGGTGAAATTGAAGCAATAACTAACAGTGCCACTGTGTGTGAGTTCCACATGCTTGTCAGCTTATGTACCAAAGCCAGCATTTGATGTGTAAAAGATGATTTAGGCATTTTGATGGATAATGCATGAAACTCTGTTATTGACTGTGATATGCTGGATTGTTTCTGTCAGCTTATTTGTTGTATCTCCACTAGACAGGTAGTTCTAGAAGGGCAGGAGCCATATCTTTATGTTTATTTACTTGGAGCATCCAATACATGATTTTCTTTTTTCTTTTTAGAGACAGGATTTTGCTCTGTCACCTAGGCTGAAGTACAGTGGCATGATCAAAACTCACTGCAGCCTTGAACTGGGCTTAATCGATCTTGCTGCCTTGGCCTTCCAAAATGCTGGGATTACAGGTGTGAGCCACAGTGACTGGCCCAGTACATGATTTTCTAAAAATTAAAGAATAAATGATGTATGCAAGAGAAAAATCTACAATGGTTTTCAGCAGTAAGAATCATAATTAGATCTAATTTTTAGTTAATCTTTTGCATATTTTGACTCTGTGGTATTGGTATTTGTCACAGCCCATTGGGGTTGCTATAACAAAATACCATTGACTGGGTGGCTTATAAACAACAGAAATTTGGCCAGGCATGGTGACCTAATCACCCCTTAAATGTACCACCTCCTAATACCATCACCTTGGGGGTTAGGATTTCAATATATGAGTTTTGGGAGAACACATTCGGACTATAGCAGTATTATAAACCATTTTTCTTTAAAAGTTAATTTATCTGATTACAGATGTAGTGCTTTCATTTTGGAATATTTAGAAAAGCAAAAAAAAAAAATTAAAATCACTGATAATTGCATTCCTTAAGGTTACCATTTGGGTATCTTTTCTAGTATTTTTCTATGTCTGTATAATATTAAACAAAATTGGGGCTGGGTGTGGTGGCTCATGCCTGTAATTCTAGCACTTTGGGAAGCTGAGGCATGAGGATCACTTGAGGCCAGGATTTTGAGACCAGCCTGAGTAAGAGTGAGACTGCCCCTCTAAAAAATCAATCAATCAAGCAGTCATTCAGTCCAGCATTGTAGCAAGCACCTGTAGTCCCAGCTACCACTCGGGAGGCTGAGGCAGGAGGATCACTTGAACCCAGGAGTTTTATGTTGCAGTGAGCTATGATGATGTCACTATACTCTTGCCCGGGCGGAAAGAGCAAGATCCTGTCTGAAAAAACAAACAAAAAACAACAACAAGCCCCTCCCCCCCAATTGGGATCACCCCAATTGTGGGGTGGTCCCCAACCCACAAGCTGCAGACTGGCACTGGCCCATGGTCTGTTAGGAACCAGGCAGCGCATTACTGCCGGAGCTCTGACTGCCCCACACCCCCCATCCTGTGGAAACTTGTCTTTCCATGAAACTTAGGAACTAGGCACACAGCAGGAGGTGAGCAGTGGGTGAGCAAGCAAGGGAAGCTTCATGCCTATTTACAGCCGATCCCCATCGCTCACATCACCACCTGAGCTCCGCCTCTCCCACCCTTGACCCCCTCTGTGAAAAAACTGTCTTCCGTGAAACAGTCCCTGGTGCCAAAAAGGTTGGGAACTGCTGATCTAGAACATACTTTTTAATGACCTATTTTTACATTCAAATATATGGTAAGCATTATCCCATGTCACCTCCTCCTACAATAGAAATTTTAATGGCTATATTCAATGATTATTTCATTATCACATGTATTTTTAAAGTAACCAGACCCAAATCCAATTTCCATAACACAAAATTCTGATGGACAGGACCACAGAGCAGGGATTTTGATCAGGATTGTGCTTGTTGATAGAAGCTGGCTCCTCCATGGCATGCACAGCTCCAGGATGTGAGATTAATTTCAACAGCTATTCATTTAGTTTGGTTTGATTTTCTGCCAGTCTTATGACCAAACTGAAGCACATCCTAAAACAGAATACATTATGTTTGGTGTCCAAGGAAGCAGCAAACTAGAGAAGCCATCCCAATTCCAGAAAAATAGAGTCACTGTTCTCTTTACACCAAAGTGATCTATTTTCTGCAGCAAATTTTGAAGTAAAATGTTTAAAAAAATATTACATAAGGTAGGTCAAACATCATGTGGGGAAAATAACCTGTTAGTGTAGAAAGGAAAGACAGCTGAATAGAAAACAGACATTTGTGATAAATTTTCTTTTCAAGATTCTATCCTGTATAATTTCTTTCTAGCAGAAGATGAACTTAAGCTGATTCATTGCCACTTGTTTCTGCAGTGGTTTCCCAGGCATCTTAGCAGCCACCCTGCCCCCAGGTACTAAGGGCCAGTAAGTATGTTTTATGCAGACTGACAATAGAAAAGAATTATAAGGACAAGAAACTACCTGTAGTACCAGGTGGGAGTGTCCTGAAGAGTGATGTGCTGAAATACTCACCTTTCTAGCTGGTCAACTTTTACACTCATGCATTTACTTTTCGTAACGTTCACCCATCAATGACAACTAAGTATATGGCAGCTGACGATCTGGGGAAAAAATGCAGTATTGTGTATGGAATTGGAAGGGATTCAAAGTGAGTGCCATGCATTACTAACTTCTTTCAAAAGCTTAAGGAAGAAACAATGCTTAGGCCTTTGAGCTACTCGGTGTAATAGGTATTGCTTTTTGGCCCTCAGTATTCATTTCCTTATTTTGGTGACAGTACCCCATTCATTTTTTCTTCCGGGTGCCATTCCTCTCGGCTAGTCCATGCTTTTTGGGTGAATCAGAGGTAAAGTATATGACTTAAATTTGGCCAATCACAGCACAGAATTTTCCTTGCTACGGTAGTTTGTTAAGGCAGCGGTCCCCAACCTTTTTGGCACCAGGGACTGGTTTCATAAAGACAATTTTTCCACAGACTATGGAGGGGGGAATGGTTTTGGGATGATTCAAGTGCATTACATTTACTGTGCACTTTATTTCTATTATCATTACATTGTCACTTGCCACTCACTGATAGGGTTTTGATATGAGTCTGTAAGCAATTGATTTATTATGGTCTCTGTGCAGTTAAACCTCTCTGCTAATGACAATCTGTATTTGTAGCCGCTCCCCGGCACTAGCATCACCACCTCAGCTCCACCTCAGATCATTAGGCATTAGATTCTCATAAGGAGAATCTGTGGATTGTGCAGTTTATAGTAGAGTTCATACTTCTATGAGAATCTAATGCCACCGCTGGTCTGACAGGAGGCGGAGCTCTGGTGGTGATGCAAGCGACGGGGTGGG
>CAUYRT010032837.1:0-16342 GCA_963574885.1 Lepilemur ruficaudatus
ATATATATATATGTAAAAAAATTAGCCGGGCATGGTGGCACATGCCTGTAGTCCCAGCTGCTTGGGAGGCTGAGGCAGAAGGATAGCTTGAGCCCAGGAGTTTGAGGTTGCTGTGAGCTAGGCTGATGCCACGGCACTCACTCTAGCCTGGACAGCAGAGTGAGACTCTGTCTCAAAAAAAAAAAAAAAAAATCATTTAAAAATAATTTTTGTTTCTGTTAGTTGCTCCTTGAGCAGCTTAGTGTAGGAAGATCTTGGTTTTAGTACTTAGTCTCCTAGGGATTGTGAACAAATGTGAACCTGTGAGAGCTAATCTTTTGGGATGGATTTGAGTGGCTAAGTGGGCCCAAATTTAAAATAGAGCCAAGAAGCCATTTGCTGACTGGAGCACACACTTGTTCTGGGTCCCCTGAAAACCCACACTTCTGTTCAACCTTGGGACTCCAGAGCTCGTCTGAACCAACCAATCAGAGATCACCTGCCTCTGCCAATCAAGGTTCAGCTGTATCAATCAACATTTACTCAGCTGTATTGACCAATCAGAACTCAGCTGCACTGACCAATGGGAACTAAGTGGATTTCAATCCTTAATTTACATAAGTGGACCCAATTAGGAACCTGTGCAGAAACTTTCACTATAAAACCCGAACTCTTCCGTTATTCTCCAAATGCAGTTTCATTTTACACCAAAGGCTTCATCTTCCCAGTTCACAAACTGCTCACTGCAATAGTCTCTTTCCTCCAAATTCCTTTTCAGAGAATTTTTGTTCACAACTTGCTACAACAAAATATTTATTATAAACTAGGTAGCTTTTAAATAACATAAATTTATTTCTTACAGTTTTGGAGGCTGGGAAATCCAAGATCAAGGTGCTGGCATATTTGATGTCTGATGAGGACCCACTTTCTGGTTCATAGGTGGTACCCTCTTGCTGTGTCTTCACATTGTGGAAGGGCCAGGAAGCTCTGTGGGCCTCTTTTATCAGAACACTAGTCCCATTTATGAGGGCTCTGCCCTTATGATCTAATCACCTCAAAACGCCCTACCTCCTAATACTATCACATTGGTGGTGAGGTTTCAGTATATAAATTTTGAGGGGACACAAACATTCAGACCACAGCAGTACTGGGTCTGCCATTTATTAGTTCTGTAACCTTGAGCAAATTCCTTACCCTCCCTAAGCAGGAGTTAGGGCATCTGTAAGAAGGGGAGTACGAGAACGTCCACAGGTTGTTGTGAGGATTGAATGGAAGATGTACAGAAAGCATTCAGCTCGGTTCCTGACATGAAATAAATGCTCGATAAATGCCAGTTATTGCTATTTCCCTTTGTGTAACACAGGTGTTTCCTAGGTCCAAAAAAAAGGGTTTTGTAATCATGTGAATTTATTGTGTTTATTTACAATTTTGGTCCTTTTATCCCCCTTTCTCCTCCCATATTCCCAAACTCTAAAATCCTTCATTTCTGTGCAAAATATGTCAAGAAACAAGAATCTGAAGTGGAGGGAACTCATCTCAGAGAGGAAAAAAAAAGTTCATCTGTGAAAGTTGATTCCACACAAAGCAAATCTGCCAAGCAGGAGATCGTTAGCTGAGCAAGTCTCAGGCAGGCCTGGCCCAGGTGTGGGCTGACGAAAATGGCCCTGCTGTGTGAATGAACAGGGCAAAGGTTCACAACTTGTAAAATGCGAGCCCCTTTCTCATGGAGGACACACATGAAAAAATGCTGACTTCTTGGATGAAGTATGCTATTTGCTTTAAAATATATGTATATATTTACTCCTCTTGGGTCTTATCAAAAAGACCATATTTTAAAAAGATTTAACTTTTTCCCAATCCAGATTGGGGCTGTGTCTAAGTTAATGGTGCCTAGGGACAGACGTATGGCTGATCCCATTCTGAAAGTGCTCTCCAGGGACTCCCTTCAGAAACTCCTGCCCGATGACAGAGCGAGAGACAAATCTGCTGAGATCTTTCAAGCAAAAGGAAACATATTTTATTTACAACATTACTAATAAATCCTTCCTACTGCACTTTAAGTTCCCTCTTTTTAAGCAAGCTCTATGACGTCTCCTAAGGGAGACTATGGCGTCCCTGGAAATGCCTGTCTTGGAGACGCACGTGAACAGTACATCTGGGAGAAAGGCTGCCTAAATGAACCCAAAGGAGTCTCAGCTCAAAAACACCTGCCTCGGCTTTTCTGTCTCCCTCAACCTTTTTCATTTCTATACGTAGGTATAGAAGCACATTGCCTATTTAGTACAGAGCAAATACCCCATGGATGTATTCATTTCCTTCCTTTTTTCTCCTTTTATATCTTCCTTTCTTCATCCATCTTTCTTTGTCGATTTTCTTCTTTCTCAATTGTTTTCTTCTTTTCTAGCTCTTTTCTTACATCCTTTTTTCTCAACCAGTTTTCTTCTTTTTTAACTGTATGTAACCTTTCTTTTCTTTCCTGCTGTTCCTATTTCCCCTTCCCTTCTCTTTCTTTCTCACCCCCTTTTGAGGCATTTATTGAAGGAGAAACAGATTTATCTTTTAAAGGTTAAGCAGGATGGCATCATTCTCCAGGCTGTATCTGTTCAGCATCAGAGAATGTTGGGTCCTTATGCTGTTGTACCGTTTACTTTGTCTTTAAAAAGTATTGATCATAGATTTAGGGCAATTCCGATAATAATTACACTTTGCTTTTATTTGTTTGTTTGCTGCTCACAAAATCTTTCTCCTTTCTTAATCTCATTTAGTCTTTATATGCTGTAGGCCTTCCGGAGACAATAGTCAATGTATGTAGATTACAGTAGCCTCCCAGGTCTGAGGAACCCAGATATGGCACCTGAGAAACAAGATGATTGATAATATGATTCAGCTCCACAGACATTTACTGACTGGCTCCTGGGTGCCAGGTACTGCACACTCAAAGACAATGAAGCTGCCGGTTTGCCTTTTAGGAATTCCTGGTCTATGATAGACAAATTCAATGCAAAGTGCTAAGTGTTAAGCTACTGGTATAATAAGCAAAGGGCCACTGTAACATAGAAGGAGGACTGATTTTTTCTTTTTCTTTTTTTTTGGTGGGAATAAGTATTAGGGAAGGTGAAGGATGGCAGAGGAGCCGGGATGTAAAAATGAACAAGATTTCTATGCATTGTGATGGGAAGAGCACTTAATCAATGGGAACAGCCTGAACAAAGGAATGAAGTCATAAAATATTAATAAATGTGTATTTCTGCCACTGGTTAGTAAACCAGAATGAAACAGGCGAATAAGTATCCATAGGAAAATAATAAGAGATAAGGCTAAGATATTTGGCTGCAATGATTGTGAGAATTATGTGCTATATAAAATTAAGACTTTGTTATATACGCAATATGTTACGGGAGAATTCTGGTGAAATCCCTGCAGAGGGGCCTGAATCATATATCACCCCATATTATAAAAATTGTCCTTCTTTAATAGTAGAGGATATTATTCTATTTTGACTATTTTTTCATAAATGAGATCTACCAAAACATTTTATATTTTTTTCACATAAGATACCTGCATTTTTGACCCAAGAAGAATAAAAACATCTGCAAATCTTCTTCTTTTCTGGGATTTTGGACCTTTCTAAAGGACTAGTAAGATCAAACAGGGACTAGTTCTGGACATAAATTCTCTGTTAGTTGATATTCTATCTATGCTATGTGTAAACCTGCAAGTGGCAACATGGACACATAAAGCTTTTCACCTTCTGGCAAAAGGCAAAAAGCAATTTGGGAAATATCTAATTATAATTTAGGCATTTCATGTAATAGGAAATAAAAGTGTATGTGTGAGTCTTTTGACTGGTTTTTATTTTTTGATATCCTGACATTACTATCTCATTACAATTAAAAGAATGAAAATGTCGGTGTGACACAAAGGGTAGATCTTTCCATTTTGAGGCAGATTCCCGAACCTATTCTTGCCCATTGAAGTAGAAGGAGGCTTAGAGAAAAAATTGGCTGAAAACAAGGTGACTTATTAAGATGCAATGACTGTGTTCAAGGTGAGAGACGGGTAGTGGGGAGAAGGAGTGTAGTAATAGAAGGGATTCCAGAAATATTTCAAGAGGTCAAATGGATAAATTAGTCATTCATGGGAAATGGAGGATAAAGGAGAAAGAGGACTCAGAGAAAATTTAGAAAGTTGTAGATTTTAAGAATTAGTTGATACTGTTTCTAGATGGGATAGAGAATTCAGGAGGAAGAGAAAGTGACAGGTGAAGGGAAAGGCCCTATGTTTGGTTTTGGACATGTTGGGAATGGGGTGCCTGGGGCATAGACCGGTAGAGACACAGAGCAGAAATTTGTGTCTGGAATTCAGAAGAGAGGTAGGGCATTGAGAGCAAAAGATTTTTGAGCAACTAATATGTAGGCAATGAAACAGAAATAATAATGTATAGGGAATCAGGGTTCTTAAATCAGCCCCCGAGTCTATAATTAACTACCTAGGTGAAATTGAGCAGGTTGATAATTTACCTCTCTGGATCCCAGTGTCTTCCATCTGAAATCTCCAAGTTCCCTTCTGCAAACCCCACTGAGCAGATGCCATGCTGGCAGGTGGAACCTCTTCCTGCCCTTGCATCCTGCTTCCTGATTTGTGAGATGGGCTCAGGGAGGAGAAAGGCTGAGAAGCTCTGGATAAAGTTTGTAGGCTGACTTCTTTGTGATACCTCTGATGCCTCTTGCCACTTGGAAGAACATTTATCACCCTGGAAAATGACTTCAATCTTCAATTTCAAACACTCAAGGAAACAGTAATTGCACTAAGAATCAAAACCAGCATCATCCACAATCTACTCCAAAAAGTATAGTTCATATTTGAACAATGGTGCCAGTTCATTTGGTTCAACTTACGTGTGTGAAGATTGTGAGGTTACTAAAATGCCTGATCCAGTGGAGTTTTCAACAACAAACAAAAAGCCCACTGAATTCTTCTGTCAGCACCTGGCCTTTGTGACTGTCAATCTCCAGCTCCCCAAGGAGAGCTTTATCTTCCACTGGAAACAAACCCAAGCAGTTGCTTGGTGTGGATTAGGTGTGTGATTGATGCTCTCCAATCTCCGCTATTGAGGAGATCAGCCGGGCCCAAATCAGACCTCATTTGATGCCAGGCTTTGGCTAGGCTAACCTCATGAATCACTGGGAAGGCAATCTCTGCCATTCACCAGTAAAAGGAACAGGGAATTAGTAAAGTGGTGGGAGAAGTTTGTAGAACTGTGTGCAGCTAGAGAAGCAAGTCCTGAGAAGGTCTGCTTAAAAAAATTGCATATACTAAGAAGAAACAGATAAGAGGGAGAGTAAATGCTATTTAAAAGCACAGCTTCCACCTAAGGAAAATGGATCCTGTCCACCCTTTTCCTGCTAAAGGAGTAGATAATCTGTGTACCTTGGAAGGTTTGAGATATATAAAGGTAGTTCTGAATTAGGAGTTTGCCAGTGAACACGCTCAACCAGTACATTAGCATCACCTGGAGTGTTTTATGAGCACAAGGAAGCAAGCTCAGGTCCTTTCCAGAGACTCTGATTGAATATGTCCAGGACAGGGCTGGCGTGGTTTTACTCAGGCAACTAGAACAGTGATATTCCAACTTTATTTGAAATAAGGCCTCCTTGGGGTGCTTGTTAAAAATATGGATTATCTATGTCTTACATGCAGAGTTTGATTTAGTAAAGGGGATGAACACAGCTGTGAGTTGGAGTTTATGATGGTTAATTTTTTGTGTCAACTTGGCTAGGCCATGGTACCCGGGTATTTTGTCAAACAGTAGACTGGATGTTGCAGGGAGGGTATTTTTTTTAGATGGGATTAACATTTAAACCAGTAGATTTTGAGTAAAGCAGATTACCCTTCATAATGTGGGCTGGCCTCATTCAATCAGTTAAAGAGTTAAGAGTTAAGAGTAAAAAGACTGACCTCCCCCAAAGAAGAGGGAATTCTGCCAGCCTTCCAGTCTCCCTTTCAGATTCTGGACTTGCCAGCTTCCCAACTGTGTGAGCCAATTTATTAAAGTAAATTCTTTGGGGGAGGGGGGAGAGAGAGAGAGAGAGAGAGAGAGAGAATTAATATGTACATTCTGTTGGTTCTGTTTCTCTGGAGAACTTTGACTACTACAGAGTGACATACCCACCTTAGTAATCCACAAAAACTCCTATAAAATTTTGTTCCACAGAATAAAATAATTTAGCTGAAGCATGAAATCAAAGCTATGGGTGACTATAAGAAATGTAGAGAAATCCTAAGAAGAACATATTTGCCACTAAATATGAAATGGGAATTCAAGTTAATGCTATCTAGATTTTAAGGGGACAGGATAATAATAGCTAACACATAATTACACCAAAAATATTAACTCTTTCTTTAATCCTAATTTCTTTATTTCATATGCATAAACCTATTTTCTGAAATTGGACTTAGTAACAAGTTCATGGAATTAAAGGCCCAAGTTACCAGGATTTGTACTAATGCTGCCTTCAATATATATAAAAGAGATTATAAAAATAAGTCTAGATAGGTACAGATACAAATATAGATATACTTATCTAGACCTTTCATATTCAGAAAAATATGTGACTCCTATGTGTCCTTTCTTGAAGAAAAGTATTCAAGGTGGTATCTATTAAAATAAAAGATAGGATGAAAAGATAAGTAAAATTGGTATAAATATATACAGTGAAATATTACTCAGGCTTTAAAAAAAGGAAATTCTGATTTGTGCTGAAACATGGCTGGACCTTGAAAACATTGTGCAGAGTGATGTAAGCCAGACACAAGATAACAAATATTGTATGGTTACACTTCCATGAGGTACTTAAAGTAGTCAAATCTAGACAGAAAGTAAGATGCTGGCTGCCAGGGGCTGGGGGAAGGAGAATAGGGAACTATTGTTCAATGAGTACAGAGTTTCAGTTTGGGAAGATGAAAAAGCTGTAGAAATGGATGGTAGTGATGGTGACAAAACAGTATGAATGTACTTAATGCCATTGAACTGTACAAACAATTAAAATGGTTAAAATGGTAAATATTATGTTATGTCACCACAATGAAAGGGGAGAAGAGAGAGAGAGAGAGAGAACGAGAAGGACCTACGAAAGGGAAATATGTGTTATAGGAAAAAAGTAGTAAGTGAAAATGCCAGTAAAACTGATAGTTAAAGTAATTGCTAATTAAGAGGGGGTGGCTCTTAGTGCTATTCTTTAAAAAGGATTTTTAAAATAGAAGAGAAATTACTTCTTAAAAAGTCTTATTTTGTTTTGATTTTTTTAAAAAGGGGGTGTATTGGGCCCAATCAACATGGATTCAGCAGAAATGCTCAGCTGCCTGAAAGTGGGACGTGAAAAAGCAGAAGGTGGTGGGAATGCCCCAGTGTTGGTCATGAGAGTAGTAGATCAAGAGGGTGGAGGATTTTCGAGAGTTGGTGAGACCATTGTTGCTATGGCCAATCATGGTTCAATGGTCATGAGGTTTCATGAAAAGCTAAAAGGAGCTGGTCTAATTTGGGGGTGTGATGAGCTATTTGGAGGAACCACTAGATAAGAAGGGACCAAAGGTCAGATCCAGTGGGAATGACAGAATAAAGACATAGAAGTTTGAGATCAGAGAGGGACATTTCAGATTTTCAGACCCTGACACAGCGTAATTCTGTTGGATATGGAGTCCAAAGTGTTGGTTCCTGCAATAGAGAGGGTTTGGAGATATTGGAGTTGAGGAAATCAAGGAACTCAGAAAAGGTGATGGTAGAAAGGAACATCACTCTTGTATGTGATGCCACTGATGAGGATGAGTGGAGATGTGGAGACAAGGAAGACTGTTCGCCCAAGACCTAAGTCTCAAAAGGAGATGGCAATGTGCTGGAGGATGGGAGGAGCACGGTCCCAGTGGGTGAAGGAGAAAATGGAGACCAAGCACTACATCAAAAGGTGGGGGAGAAGAAGCAGCCTCCATCTGCTTTTGTGCAAAGTGCTGACAATAGCATGTTTTCAATGTCACAAGTAATTTGATGGTATTTGGAATCATAAATACATATTTCAAAACCATATGCATGGTATATTCATGTATTAAGGTATGAGAAATGCCAGTATCACATGGTAATCACAATCGAACTTTCAGGGCTTCCTTTATTTTCCTACCACTAGAGAAAAAAGATTTTAGGGATCTTTCATACATTTTCAGTATGTCATTTTAGATATCTAATGAGCCCCAATTTTTTTCTAGCAAAGTATGGAAACATTTCTTTCATATATGACTATTACTATACACAGCAAGTAGGATGAAAACAGTCAAGATTTTTGTCTCGTGTTAGTTCTATATCTTTTCTAAAGAAAGTTTTAGGAAAATTCTGAAAATGGGCTCTTCAAGCGTTTCCCAGGTGGAAATACGAGGAAAGCAGCCTAATGAAAAATATTTCAGCTTTTGGTTGAGTTCACTTGCTGCGATAAGATTCAAGTAACAATTATTAAGTACTTGAGCATTTTCTACCTACCAGCCCGTGTGCTAGGTTCTTTCAAATACATTATTTTCTTTAACAGCAACTGTTTATGTAGTCTTACTTTGTTGTTTATGTACTATTTCCTCATTCTGCAGATGGAGAAACAGATTCAGAGAAGGTAAGTGATTTAGTCACATGGAACAGGTACAATAGAGACAGAAATTATAGTCTTGTGTTCTTTTGACTATTCCATGATCTTTATGTCTAAGTTTCTAAAGGAAAATGAAAAATTAACTCTGAGATAAGATAAAAGACCTGTGAAGAGAAGGACAGAATAGATATTTATATTTAATAAGGCTATCATAGATAACATTGCTATCTTCTATCATGTGGAAATTAAACTATATTTATGCATGATATTATACATGTCATAGTTTTGAACTAGAGGGCCATGTCATTAAGCAAAGTGGTAAGAAAATTGTCACAGTGTTCTGAACTATAGAAAGGGGGTGATTTAAGGGAATGGCATAGCCACAGAAGAATGAGGGATAGTATAATGCAAGAAGCATGTTGACCTGAACTCTGTAACCTGTAAGTTTAAGAACATGAAATATGTATGTGTGTGTATGTATTTCCTATGATTTTAACATGTAATTTTAAACTACCTAGGGAGTACAATTTATCTGAAATAACTTATATATTTTTCTATTACAAAATTTGAGCATATATAAAATTTATAAAACAGACTTTAGTAATCCTATGGAAGGATTATTTTATTTATTCATACATAAGTACTATCACAGCTTAAATATTATGTGACTTGTATCTGACCTAGAAACACATCTGTTCTGGACAGCAACATGCACTTGTCCTTTAGTGTTGTGAACTACAGGTCTATAGAAGTTTCTGGAAAGCATAGACCTTCTTTCTTATCTTCATACTGAGATTCTTCATATTTTATGGATCACGATTCCTTTGAGAATTTGATGAAAGCTAAGAAGCTTCTTCCAAGCAGAATAGATTAATGCATAAATGCAAATAGTCTTGCATTCCATGCCAGGGATTTATCAACTTCTTGGCACCGACTCATGGAGCTTCTAGGGTTAAAAACTTGGAACCAACCTGTGGCATACATAGTAAGTTTCATAGATATTTCTTTATCTAGAATGAGATGTAATGTGTTCTATGGGGAAATGAACACATCACTCCACAGCTCAATCCCATCTCCTAATTCACTGTGACTCTAGCCCCATCCAAAGCCCTCACTCTGACTGAAGGTAAGGGGGGGTGATATTCTCTGTGGAGAAATAGTCAATCAATCATTTTAATAAACTATTTTGATATACCTACCGTGGTTTGGAAAATTTTAAATTAGAGGCAAGCAATAAAACTTCAATTTTTAAAAAATCCCCAAGTAATATGAAACAAGCACTCTCACTCTGTCTCTGAACCTCATATTGCAATGTTGAGCCCCATTTGCAGAGAATGGATCAGGATGGGGTGAAGTTCAGATAGGAGCCTGGAATAAAAAAAATTAGAGGGAGTCCTTATACATATTAATTATGATAAAACTCACCGATTTTACATTTCAACATGGCTGTTGTGTCTCAGCTCAAGTTAGCTGTGAGAGGAGTGGTGGTAGAGAAAAGCCAGTGAATTAGATGCTGCCAAGAATGTGTCTGGGGTCAGAGGCTCACAGGGTGGTCTCTTGCAACCTTTGCTTTCAGGCTCAGGAGTTGAACTGGCACCAGAGTAAAGCTTAATTTGTAAAAGGGCAAACTCTGAGGCCATTTCCAGTTTGTGCTGCATTGGATCAAATTAATGGACAGTCTTTTGTGTAGCAGCACATCAATTCTTATACAGACATTACTATTTTTCACTGATATGCTATTTCCCTCTCCTTCTGGGCACAAGAGAGGATTGCACAACCCACCTCCTTGAAGTTAGTTGAGGCTGTTAGATTATCTTTAGCCAGTGAAATTTGAGAGAAACAAAATTTAACATGCATGGTTCTCCACCTCCCTTTCCATCTGACTCATTGACCTATGACATTTCAGATGATGAAATTCCATTACTTCTGGTCCACGAGTGAGGAAGACATGGAGTGGACACATAGCAGAAGCAAGACAAACACCTTGGTTGATATATGCTATTGACATTTAGAATGATTTGTCACAGCAGCATAACTTAGCCTGTTATGCCTGCTATTGATACATACTAAATTTATACAACTTTCATTTAAACAATGCAGACAGGTTAATGTGCTGGTGAGTAGGTGGGACAGCATAAAGGGGGAGTTAGCAGTGCCTTACTTTTAATGGCTCACTTTTAATGTTCCTCCGTAGGAACATTTCAGCCAGTTGTCCCGGGATTGTTGGCTTTTCTGCAAAGCAAATATATGTGTGCAAACATATCCACAGCAATGCTGCCTTAGAGAATTCACAGTGGCTGGGCTGGCCCAGTGGCCCAGACAAATAAACACCATTTGCTTCCTTTTCTCTCTCATTTTCTCTGAGAGTTGGAGAGTACTCGAGTTTTTCAGCTTCCTCCACTGGGACAGTGGTGACAATGATCCTGTTGTTCTCTGGAGGCCCCATGTAATGGCTAAGTCACTTGAAACTGTTTAATAATCTGTGCAGGTCTTGTTGGGTTGTGAAATCCCAGAGCCTCTTCCTTGTGCATTATCTTCCACCCTCCTCATTTTTTTTCATGAACAGAAGAGTCTCTCAGGATCTTTATAAAGTGTGTCCATCACAGACTTTGCTACAATGAGAAAGAGCTTGGGGAAAGTACTTTCCTCCATTAGCTGGTATAACTTGAACAAATCTGCATAGCTGATAACAACAGGTGATAAAGAGCTAATTCTTCGTTTCCAACATTTTACCAGGGTTACCTTCTAATTTGATGGAATATGATACATAGGTAGAGAGGCAAATGTTGTCATGAGAAGAATATAGGATTTGGAATAAAAGAGAGTGTCTCGAAAGTGGTATCTATTGTTTACCAGCATTGTGGCTTTAAATATCTGTTTCATCTAAGCCTCAGGTTCTTCACCAGTACCAATGTGTGCAATGACACCTGCCTTCCATGGCAATTATGAAAATGTATTTCACAAATGGGCTCTCATCCAATGCTTATTTTCTCGTCTTCCTTTCCTACGTAGTCAGTAAACATTACTGTAATTCAGGAGTCCAGACTTCTCTAGTCCTCAGGCGTCACATTTGCTTTTAAAGCCTAATTAGCAATAGTCTAAGCCTCCACCCTACCTAATCTAGAATCTAAGCCTCCACCCTACCTATCAGCCTTTTTCTTGATTCCACTCCTCAGGTTTTTCTAGGAATTCATGAGGAATGTGCAAATATTTTCCAAATATATCCTGGCTGTCCTTTTTACCTTAGCCAGCTGTCTAGAGCAGGGCTGTCCTGATTCCCTGCAAGTCTCTCCCTGCTGTCATATAGCTGTCTTCACCAAGTTCTAGTGCTTCACCCTACATTCCCTTTCTCCAAATTCTGGCCCAGAACTATTCCTTTACATTCTCAGCAGAGCAAACATCAGGCTCTGACAAGCTTATGTGGAAGGCTTAAGGATACTAAAAAAACATTTCAATGTGACGGCAGGTGGGGTGGTGAGGGGAGGGAGGGCTGACATGCCCATTAAGTTCTCATAATCCTCAGACTCATCCTCTCCATATATAAGGCTTTCTGAATTGTCCTTTCAGAAGCATCACCTGGGAATTGTGTCATAAGAAGAGATTTCTCTTTTAAATACAGACAAGTGAATTAGAATCTCTGAGGGTGGGGGCCTCAGAATGTATAAGTTAACAAGCTCCCTGTAAAGCATTTATGAAGTAGATTCTCTATTGGAACATGGGAAAGAAAGTGTTTGATAATTTGCACCCTAGTGCCATGTTGCAGGGACCAGCTTACGTCCAACCAAAAAGAGTGATTTGATGGCATCTTCCTTAGCTAGAATCTGAACCACAACTTCTCCAGGACCAGACTAAGGAAGGAACAAAAGGAACAATAACAACAGCAGCAGCAACAACAAAGTCTTTACAATCCCCACTTGCAACAAACATTGTTATTTGCCTACCCAATATCCATCTCCCCTCTCTCTCCTCTTCTTCCTTGCTGATGGAACCCCATTTTGGTTGAGCAATGATGTGCCTAGCTTCCATTGATGAATTAGGATTGGCCCAAGACAATCTAGGGATGGTCATATGACTCAACTTTCGGCAATAAGATGCAAAGGGAAACTTCCTGGGGCAGTAGGGAGGTCTCTGGGAAAATTTTTACTTTTCTACCTTGAATGTAAGTGTGATAATTGGATAACTTGATCAGTGGCAGTCATCTATTGACCACGAAGGAAAAGAAAAGAAAATTCGAGAAACACTGTCAGATCACTAGACCAAAGTCAGCAGCTGCCAACCTTCAGTCTTCTTGTGACTGGAGAAAAATGAACTCCTATTTGTAAGCCACTGTAGTTGTTTTGTGTTATTTTTTTGGTTTGGAAGGTAAAAGCATTCCCAATCCCAGACTGTCCTTATAAGAATAATATCATTTCAATGATGACAGCCTTTTGTACTACATGGACCTATTAGCTCCTGATTATTGCAAATGTCTCCATTTCAGAGGAGAATCTTGGCTTTATCAAAAATCTCACTTTTTTTCCCTTCAGATTGATGAGGAGGATTGTCCTTAAAAGTTTGCTCTAAAAGTAGTTTTCCCTCTGCCTCTAAAGAAGAGAAAAGTTGCTGTCATCTTTGAAATGAGCCTTTTCTCTTTACAATCTGATCTCCTCCCAACATACATGCTCACATTCATAGTTTCAGAAATGACTGGGTTGTGTCTCAGGTAGAGCACCCTTGACAAAAATATAAAGCATGTAAAAATGTTCACTGGCATTACCTACAGTCTCCTAAGAAATTTCCCCATATCCACATATATATCCATTATCCTTTCCTCCTCTCCATATTGTAAAGCTAAGAGATTCTACAAACATGTGGGAAAGTGGTCTACTCATAAGCACATGCAATAAGACCCACTGTCATTTCAGAAACAAGTCCCTTTAGGCAAGATCTACAACAGCACCAACCCGGCTTGAATTACTCTAAAGAAGTGTTATTTATAGTACATTCCAGAGAACGTGATTTCCACAAGGCACTTATGAAAAAAAAAATAATAATAATTTCTAGAGCAAATAATGAAAGAAACATTGCATACTTCATTGCATTTTTAGAGATTTTTTTCTAGTCCCTCCTATTTGCTGATGACCACAGAGACTTTGATTGAGCATGTTGCTGTTTTGCCAAGAAATCTCTTCCCCTTTCCTCCTCAACCTAAACTTGCTCTTCAGTTCTCAGTGTCATTGTCTCTTCCTGATCTTCCATGACTAGATCAAAATCTTCTCTTGTGCATGCTTTATAGCACCTCTCCAAAGCAATACTAGAATTAAAATTTTGTATTATTTGTAAAACTAAGTGATAAGTCTATTTTTTCCCACTATATTGTTATAAACTCTATGAAGACAAGGACCATTCCTGGTTTTGCCCAACAGAGTAGCTCTGAGGCCTGGTGGGCACTTAATAAATAGCTGTCAATGGAATGAATGACCACAGGAGACATATGTACATGTTAATGGCTCAGAAATACCCTGCAGTAAAGAAATCTAATTTTGCTTAACTCTATAGTTCCCACATTTGTTTGAGCCACAGAACTATTTTTTTAATGTAACTCCCATTAATATTCTATGAAATAAGGGCTTTAAAAAGCACATATTAATAAACCCTTTTCTAAAGCAAATTGGCCATTCATTTTTAATCTTTAAAGTCTAAAGGAGGCTTAGAATTTATCTGTTTAATGCATGCATTTGGCGGAGAAGGAAGGCAATAATTAAGTGTCCTTTCTAAGAACACAAGTATTAGTCAGGGTTCTTCAGAGAGACAGGACCAATAGGTTATATGGAAGGAAATTTATTAGGGGGAATTGGCTCACATGATCACAGAAGTAGAGAAGTCTCATGATAGGCTGTCTGTAAGCTGTAGCACCAGAGGAGCCAGAGTGTGGCTTAGTCCAGAAACCTTAGAACCAGGGAAACTGACCATGCAGCCCCCAGTCTGAGGCCAAAGGCCCAAGAACCCCTGGGAGGACACTGGTGCAAGTCCCAGAATCCAAAAGCCAAAGAACCTAGAATCTGATGTCTAAGGGCAGGAGGAGAAAATATAGCCTGTTCCAGAAGGGAGAGAGAGAGCAGAGAGAGAGGAAGAGAGATAGAGAAAGAAAGAGAGTCTATCGCCCTTCTTCTGCCTGTTTGTCCCAGCCAGGCCACCAGCCAGGCCCCCAGCTGGTTGGATGGTACCCACACACAGTGAAGACCAGTCTTCCTCTCTTGGTGCACTGACTTAGTCAGTCTCCTCTGGAAACACTCTCAGAGACACACCCAGAAGCAATGCTTCACCAGCCGTTTAGGCATCCCTCAATTCAGGCAAGCTGACATCTAAAATTAGCCATCACAACACATAACTAGTTGTTGGCAGAAAAAAGACTAGGAATCGGCTCTTCTGTCACCTAGTTCAGTGATCTCTTCATGTCCTTGCGTTATTTCCCTAAAGCCAGAATTATGTGAAATTCAGTTGTAAAACAGAGTAGAAAAAGGAATGACAGGCTGTTAGGAATGTCATTTAGAGCAATTCTAAGTTCTCATCAGTTTCGTTGAGACATTTATTTGTGACTTACTCAGGTAACATTTATTTAGACTTAGTTATTTAACATTAATGACTGTAATGTTAAAACCTAAAATACCGACATCAAATTTAATCCTTAGAGAAGATATTCTTTAACACTAAGAAATGTCAGCCTCCATTTTCCAACAGAACCCGCTTCTCCGGTCAGCTTTCATCTTACCAGCAATATCATGGCTCAAAGGAGACTCTACTTTCTTCACTTATCTCATAACCCTTTTTTTCACCAGCAGTTCTTTAAATTATGAAGACTTTTACATTAAATTTTCAGGACCTCAATGAGTTCCTGACAAGTGGTGTCAAGTCATGGAGTGATCCATCAGTGGCATCGTGGTGTGCTAGCAGAGGTTGATGTTACTACTTCATTCGCCTGACTCAGATCTGGCAAGAGATTGTTAGTTCAGCAGCGCTCTGGTGCAAAGATTTATATAAGAGATTTGGGCTGAGAAATTTGTTTCACAGACATTTCCTTTGATTTTTGTTGTTTTATTTTTTAATAAACATTTTTTAAAAAAATTGTTTAGGTCTCTGTATGTTGCCCAGGCTGAACTCGAACTCCTGGGCTCACCTCAGTCTCTCTAGAAGCTGAGACTACAGACGTGTCCCATCATGCCTGGCTCACAGACACTTCTTTAGAAGAAAAAGAAAAAGGACTCAAATGCATCTTTATTAGATTTTTTTTAATTTTTTCTTCTTTATTGAAGTATACTTTACATATCATGCCTTTACTCCATTTTAAGTGTACAATTAAATGATTATTAGTGAATTTACCAAAATGTACAGTTAATCATATAAATCAGTTTTAGAGGATTTCCTTCCCCCTATTGAGACCCCTAATTCCCTTCCCCAACTACTTTTCAAGCATGCCCCTCCCCTCCACAGTGCCCACCACATCGCTCAGATGTGAGTCTACCCCCCACCCCCTGAATCCCTAGTGAACACCACCACCATTTGAGTCCCATAGTGTTAATCAGTCAGTACCAATTTGATGGAGAGTACATGTGGGGTCCATTCAAGAAATGGTGATACAAAATTATAGGGAGTAAAAAAGAGTCCAAGAATAAATGAAAGGAAATGGATGAAAAGCCTCCTGCCCCAAACCACAGAGAATGTTTGTCGTGACATTCCCAGAGCTACTCTTTGGCTAAGTTTTA
>CAUYRT010032839.1:0-41571 GCA_963574885.1 Lepilemur ruficaudatus
CTGTAGTCCCAGCTACTCGGGAGGCTGAGGCAGAAGGATCACTTCAGCCCAGGAGTTTGAGGTTGCTGTGAGCTAGGCTGACGCCATGGCACTCTAGTCCGGGCAACAAAGTGAGACTCTGTCTCAAAAAAAAAAAAAAAATGATACTCTTTACAATGACATCAAAATCAATAAATATATAGAAAGCAACCTATCAAACATTGAAAACCTGTACACAGAAAACTATGACATATTTGTAGTTTTGTAGTTACCTCATATCTGTAGTTACCTCAACAACATTATTGAGGTACATGAAAAAAGATCTAAAAAGGGAAGAGATTTCCAAGAATTGAAATATGCAAAGCGAAGATGTCTATTCTCCTCTAAATTGATTTATAGATTTAATGCAATACCAATCAAAATTCCACTGGCATTTCTTTAAATGAAAATTGATTAAAAAATCCTAAAATTTTTATGAAAAGGCAGAGAATCTAGAATAGTCAAGACAATCTTGAAGATGGTGAAAGTTGGAGTACTTTTGCCTCCAGATATTAACGCTTACTATAAAGCTCCATAATTAAAGCAGTATAGTACTGGCACAAAGACAGACAGACCATGGAGCAGAATAAGTCCAGAAACAAATCTATGCATATACAGTCACTTGACTTTCAACAAAGGTGAAAATTTAATGCATTTTGCGGAAAGGTTTTTAAAAAGTAAGTAGAACTGGATTAGTTCAATATTCACATGGAAAAAAAATGAAACGTGACCCCTACCTTATACGATACACAAAAATTAATTCCAGGTGGATTTAATATGCTTAGTTATATATGGAATACTTAAATGTAATATGCTTAAGTGTGGGAAATAAAAACCATACAGCTTCTAACGGTTAACAAAATCTCCATGATCCTGGAATGAGCAAAGACTTCTAAAAAGGATACAAAAGCATTAATCATAAAAGATTCATAAATTGTACCATATTAAAAATTAAGAGCTTCTGTTCATCAAAGCATACAATGAAGAGAGTTAAAACTCCAGCCATAGTGGGGTGAAAATATTTGAAATGCATATATCTAGCCAAAAACTTGTATTAGGTAATATTAATAAAATAGAGACATAAGATGACTCAACTAGAGCAAAAGAAGACTTGAATAGGCACCTAGGAGTATATGCAAATAATGATTAGCATATGAAAAGATGGGGACCATTATTAATTAACAGAGAAATGCATATTAAATCCACAAATGACATAGCACTACCCACCCACTGGAATAACTAAAATGAAAAAAAACAAACAATGAATACAACAATTATTGGTAAGGGTAGAATAACATACATTCTCCTTCATTGCCAGGAGTGAAAATTGGTACAACTACTTTAGAAAACTATTTGAAATATGTGCTAAAGCTAAGCATATGCATACCACATGACACAGAAATTTCAATTTTAGATTTACATGTAACAGAAATACATATGTTCATCAACAACATGCCAAAAAATGTTTATATTATTAATAGCATTATTTGTGAGAATCCAAACTGGAAATAACCTAAATGTCCATCAAAAGTAAAAAAGATAAATAAATTGTGATAGTTTTTTTAAATTTCAAAATATTAAAGGGTGCAAATGTTTTTGTTACATGGATATCTTTTATAATACTTAATTCAGGGGTTTTAGTGTGCCCATCACCAGAATAATGCTCATTATACCTGACAGGTATTTACCCATCCCCGCTTCTTGATGTCCAATGACCTTTACATCTCTTTGTGCCTGTGTGTGGCCATCGATTAGTTCCCAATCATTAAGAAGTACATGTAGTGTTTTTCCATTCCTGAGACACTGCTTAGGATAATGGTTTCCAGTTCCATTCAAATCGGTGCAAAAGACGTTATTTCCTTCCTTTTTAAGGCTGAGTAGTACTTTATGGTACATGTGCGTGTATACACACACACACACACACACCCCACATTTTCTTAATCCACTCATGAATTGATGGCCACTTAGGTTGATTTCACATCTTTGCAATTGTGAATTGTATTGAGATAAACATTTGAGTGTAGGTGTCTTTTTGATAAAATGACTTCTTTTGCTTTGGGTAGATAGCCAGTAGTGGGATTGTTGGATTGAATTATATATACATCTACATTTATTTCTTTGAGCAATCTTTACACTGTTTTCTATAGAGGTTGTACTAATTTGTAGTCACACCAACAGTATAAGCATTCTTTTCTTTCTGTGTCCACAACAGCACAAATCTATCTATCTATCTATCTATCTATCTATCTATCTATCTATCTATCTATCTATCTATCATCTATCTATCTATCTGTATATAGATAGGCTTTTTAATAATGGGCTTTCTGACAGGGATAAAGTAGTATCTCACTGTGGTTTTAATTTCCATTTCCCTGCTGATTAGTGATGTTGAGCATTTTTTCTTATGTTTGCTGAATATTTGTCTACCTTCTTTTGAACAACTTCTGTTCATGTCTTTTGCCCACGTTTCAATGGGGTTGTTTGTTTTTTCTTGCTGATTTGTTTGAGTTCTTTGTACATTCTGGACATCAGTCCTTTATCAGATGTATAGTTTGTGAATATTTTCTCCCATTCTGTGGGTTGTCTATTTGCTCTGTTGATTATTTCTTTTGCTGTGTAGAAGCTTTTTAAATTTAATTAAATCCCATTTATTTATTTTTGTTGTTGGTGTAATCTTTTAGGATCAGTCAGCAGCAAGTTGTTTAATTTCCATGATTTTGTGAAGATTTGAGTGTTTCTCTTGGAATTGATTTCTAGTTTTAGTCCACTGTGGTCTGAGAAGATACATGGTATGATTTTGATTTTTTTTCAATTTGCTGAGACTTGTTTGTGTCTGAAATATGATCAATCTTGGAGAATGTCCCATGTGCTGTTGAGAAGAATGTATATTCAGTAGTTTGGGGGTAGAATGTTCTGTAAATGTCTGTTAGGTCCATTTGTTCTAGAGTCCCATTCAAGTCCAGTGTACCTTTATTGATATTCTGCTTTGAAGATCTGTCTAGTTCTGTCAGTGGGGTGTTGAAGTCCCCAGCAATTATGGTGCTACTATTTATTTCTTTGCTTAGATCTAGTAGAATTTACCTTATAAATCTGGGAGCTCCCATTTTAGGTGCATATATATTTAGCATTGTCATGTCTTCTTGTTGAATTGCTCCCTTTACCATCATGTAATGACCATCTTTGTCTTTTTTACCATTGTTGATTTAAAATCTATTTTATGCAATATGAGAATGGCTACACCTGCTCACTTTTGGTTTCTGTTTGCATGGAATATTTTTTTCCATTCCTTTATCTTGAGTCTGTGTGAGTCCTAGAGAGTTAAATGTGTTTCTTGGAGAGCACATATACTTAGGGTGTGCTTTATCCTCCATTCAGCCAGTCTAGTCTATTATCACATGAACCCCCCAAATTTGTACAACTATTATATATCAATAAAAAATCCTTTAAAGAAGCCAGACACAAAGAGTTTATGATAATGTCTGATTCCATTTATGTAAAGTTCAACAACAGTAATCTATGGTGATGGAAGTTAGAATATTGGTTGCCTTTGGAGGAATAATGATTGAGAATAATTGGAAGAGGATAGGAGGTTTCTTGGATTCTGGTAATGTTGTCTATCTTGGTGTAGATGGTGATCACTTGGGTATGTCAATTCATTAAAATTTCTTGACCTGGGCTCTTCATTATATAAATAGTGCTCTTTACTGTATGTGTATTTCAATAAAAATATAATAAAAGATGCCCTTCTATGTATTTTTAGCTGTAAATTCAAACCATTTCAAGACCTTAAGCTTTTGAGCCCATTTTGAAAGAACATCTCCCAGTGCTAAATTTTCATAGTAGGTTGTAAGATGACACCTATTGTATTTATACCATATTGTAATATTATAAGATTATAGTTATTACTTGAAAATCAGACCACAATTCTTGGTATCATTTTTATTATAGCCCTTCAATTTAAAATGATCAAACTATCATTTTATTTCTAGTTATAGTGGTAAGTTATCAGTGATATATTCTCCAGCCAGCTCTAAACACACAAGAGTTACCATTAGTTTGATTCTCAGTAAATTTGGGGTGGTTTTGAATTGGTCTTGGTAGCTTAGGGCAGGCTCCAATTTTGTAAAGAAGAGGTTCTGGCTTAGTTTAAAGAGCTGAGTGAGTTTATCTTGGCTTTGGTGCATCAAACACAGTTTAGTTGAATTTGGCGCTCTGTGTGTGTGTGTGTGTGTGTGTGTGTGTGTGTGTGTGTGTATGTGTGTTTTGCCTGCTCCCATTCATTTTAGATAACTGGGAAACAACATTCTACTTAATTTCAGGATCTTTTTAAAACATACTAGTACATGGCTAGTACATGACTATAACTCTGGCTTATATATTTGAAATAAACATGATTAAGGGTAATAGGGAAAATATTAAATTCTTCCAATCATACTCTTCATTACTAGCTAATGTGCCAGTGTGCCATTCACAGAACTAACCTCACCAGGCCTGTAAAGAAAGTTTCAATATAGTTTGAAAATAACTAGTAAATGAAGGGCTCATGATGCTTTGTGATGTTAATTATTGATTTATTTTTTGCACCTGTCCCTTCTATTCATAGGTAATAAAATAAACATTACCATTCTTTGGTATTCAAGTATGAATTTGGTCATCTTAAAGATATAGTAAGAGCACAAATACCTTAATGAGTTGCCACTATTATAGCTGAAAAAGCAAATCAATCACTAAATTATAAACCCATGCCAAGTATTTGAAGACTAGACAACAAATAGCATTTCCAGAGCAGTGCTACTCTGTTAATGGGTGGGTAACCACTCATTCTCCCCGTGTGAATGTTAATAAATTTTGTATGCCTTTTCTCCAATTAATCTGCCTTTTGTGCATTGATTTTTCAGTGGAACTTCAGATGGTGAAGGGGAACTTTTCCCCTTGACCCCTACAGCAGAAGAGAATATATTTTATGTCTCATTCAAGTATCTGTAACAGAAAACACATTAACTCTTCTAATTGTATTATTGAAAATCCTGGGATGGTCATACGTGTGAGTATTAGTGAAATAAATTCCAGTTGATACAATATCATATAATAGAAAATATCTTAAATTTCACCATAAAATTTACAATAACTTTGTGGGATAATTTGTATTTAGATTTCTTAGCAGCTTATTCCTTCCCCTACCTAAAGAAGACAACTCCTATATTTTTTTCCTTCAATTCAAACATAATGCTATTAAAAATGGCACTAAATTCACTATTTAAAAATATATATAGAGAAAGCAAAAGTCCCCTTTTTATTTCATTTCCAAAAGTAATCACTGGTAATAATTTGGTGGCAAATACCCAAACCAATATTTTCCCTATTAATGAAAAAAAGTATGTGTGTATCATATCTAGTGTGGGATGAGATATTTATAAAATGAGACTGCAGACTGAATTAGCACTGTGTAGATTGTTATTATAGAATAATATGATGGAGATGACTTTCAGCTCTCACACATTGGCAATTGATCTTCCTTTCTTTTACGATCCCATAAAGTCATGACATAAATCTGACCATAATTTCTTCAAGGTCTCATTCACTCAATGGTTGGTCAGTTCTCCTAGGCTGAAATGACGTTTATGATAACTATCATAGTGACAAAGAATTTCTATCAATTCCTAATTATCTGCTGATATTTGCCCGTTTCTCAACCATTTTCTTCAATGTACTTAGAGCAATTGTAAAATTGGCATTTTTTCCTATTCTTTGGAATTTTTGTAGTATATCCACTATTACAACTTGTATGCCTACTGTATGCCTGTATAAATCAAAACTATTTGCTAGTATGTGAAACAATGACGGAAAGAGATATATGGAATGCTAATAGTTGCTGATTAAATTTTTTATTTCCTTTTATTCATACTTTTTGCAAAACTCCCACAAAAATGACAGCATATGAATTAAAATTATAAATCCATAATGTCATCAAGAAAAGATCTGTCAAAAGCTCTTGGGAAAACATTGAAAGAGTAGTAATTTACTTAGCAGTTGGAGAAAGCTGAAAACTGTGTGTGTGTGTGTGTGTGTGTGTGTGTGTATCTGTGTGGTGAAGGAGCTAACAAAAATCAAGGTGGATACTGCTACCTAAAATACCCAGCAAAATCATAAATCAAGGTGATTGTAGGGAGGAATAAAATATTTTTAAATATGTAAGTTCTCAATAATTACTTTCCATATATTTTTGAAAAGACTATTGGGGGATATCTTTCACCAAAATAAAAGAGTAAAGGAAAAAATCCCCAAAAGATGTGGTCCAGGGGATAGGGGATCAGGCATAAGAGAGAGGAGGAGGTAATCCTCAGGACGACGTCGAAGAGAATTGCCACGACAACCGTGCAGCAGCCCTCTGGAGCAACCAGTCTAGATTGGATCAGGAGAATTGGGGTATGCAGAAGGGATGTCTTAAAACAAAACCAAATACAACACAACACAAGAGGTATTTCTTCTAAGTTGCCAAATTTATTGGTTTGAAGTTGTTCACAATATTCCCTTATTTTTGTTTTAATATTTGTAGACTCTGGAGTGATATCACTTTTCTCACTCCTGAAATTAGTAGTTTGTGTCTTTATTTTTCTCCTGATCAGTATGGCTAGAGGTTTATAAATTTTATAGGATCTTATTATATTCTACTGTGAGTACCTGAAGCTACGGTAAGTGAAATTGTGGATAAGGGGAAACTACTGTACTGATTTCAAAGAACCAGCTATTGATTCATTGATCTTCTCTAATTTTTTTCAAATTTTTATTTCATTGATATCTACTCTGGCCTTTGTTAATTTCCTCTCTTCTGATTATTATGAATTTATAATTCTCTTCTTTTTCTATCTTAGTAAGGTGGAAGCTGATTTGAAATCTTCTTTTTGATTACAGACATTTGGTGCTCTAAATTTTTCTCTGATTTTTGCCTAGTAACATACCACAAATTTTAATGTTTTGTTTTCATTTTCATTCAGTGCAAAATACTTTCCAAATTCATTTTCACGTCTTTGATAAATGAATTATTTATGCATGTGTTACTTAAATTCTAAATATTTGGGGGATTTCCTAGATATCTTTCTATTATTGATTTCTAGTTTTGTTCTATTATGACCAGAGAACACATCTTTTTAGATTTATTGGACTTATTTTGGAGACAGAAGATGGTCTATTTTGATAAAAGTTTAATGTGCACGTGAAAAAAGTTAATATTCTATAGATGTGAATTAGGTCAAGTTAATTTGACAGTATTGCTAAAGTCTTCTATATCATTAATGATTTTCTGTCTACTTGTTAAATCAATTTTGAGGAAGGGGTGTTACATTGCTGATTATAATTATGGATTCTTCTATTGCTTCTTGAAGTTCTATCAGTTTTGCTTCAGATATTTTGAAGTTTTATTTTTAAGTACATATACATTTAAGATTATCTCCTCTTGATAAATTTATCTTTTTATCATTACAAAAAATGTACTCACTTTTTCTGGTAATATTCTTTGTTTTGAAAATAACTTTGATAATAGCATAGCTAATTCCAGCTTTCCTTTGATTAGTGATATCATGGTGTACATTTTTCCATCCTTATACACTTAATCTATTCTTGCTTTTATATTTAAAGTGAACTTCTTGTAGGCAGAATACAATTGGGTCTTACTTTCATATCCAACCTGGCAAAATCTACTTTGAATTTGGGGTGCCTAGGTCCTTTAGATTTTATGTGATTATTCATATGGTTCAGTTTAACTCTACCACTGCTATTTGTTTTCTCTTTGTTCCACCTGTTATTTCTGTTTCCCTCTATTCCTGCCTTTTTGGGGGATTTTTTAATGATATCATTTTATCTTCTTTGTTGGCTTATTAGATACAATTTTTCACTATTATTTTACTGAATACTTGAAGTCTCGTAGCATACATCTTTAACATACCATAGTCTACTATTAAGTGATATCATTTTAATTTATGTGTAGTATAGTAAACTTATAAAATTATATTTCTCTCTTTTCCCTTCTTTCTTTTATGCATTGTCATACATTATACTCATATAATGTTAAAAATATTAAAAATTTTAAAATATTTTTAAATATTAAAAATATGTTAAAAATCCTCTAATACTTGGTTATTTTACTTTAAATGGTTGATGATTTTTTAGAGATTTAAACAAAAAATTATCTGTATATTTACCTATGTAGTGACATTTGTGATGTTCTTCATTTCTTTGTGTAGATTCAGGTTTCCTTTTGGTCTCATTTTTTTTTTTTTTTGCTTAAGGGACTTTCTTAAATATTTCTTATAGTGCTGCTCTGCCATGATGGATTCTTTCAGTTTTTGTATGTCTGAAAAAGTCTTTATTTTGCCTTCTTTACTGAAGAATATTTTTGCTAGATAAAGAATTCTAGGTTACCAGTTTATTTTACTTTCAATATTTTAAAGATGGAGATCCGTTGTTTTCTGGCTTGTATTGTTTCCAAAAAGAAATCTGTTGTTTTTTGACTTTTGTTCCACTATATGTAATATTTCTGGTGGCGTTTTAGATTTTCTCTTTGCCATTTACTTTAAGGAATTTGATTATTGTGTGTATTGGTCAGTTTTCTTCATATTTGTGGGCTCTGGGGTTTATTGAGCTTCTTGGATCTGTAAGTTTATAATTTTTATCACATTTGAAAAAAAATCATCAATTATTACTTCAATATTTTTATGTCTCCCCTCCCCAATATGCTAGGAATTCCGAGTACATATATGTTAAGCCACATTAGGTATTTTTTTCTCTGTGTTTTATTTCAGAGAGTTTATACTGCTGTGTATTGATGATCACTACTCTTCTCTAATGTCTAACCCACCATTAAACCTAGCCAGTATTTTTTTTTAATTAAAACTTTGTAGTTTTAATGCCTAGAATTTAAATCTGTAAAGATGCCCTTTTGAAAAACAGAATTATATATTAAATACAATCCCAATCAAAATTTAATTTTTTGTGTGTGAAATAGAAATGCAAAGGGTCAGAAATAGCTAGGACATTTAAGGGATTTCAATCCAGAGATTGCATTCTACCAAATATCAAAACTTATAAAGACATCATAGTTGATTAGGGTGTTGGTGGAAGTATTTTAACTAGAATCAACTATGAAAACAGATTATGGGGCCCCAAAACAAGTCCAGAGATACATGGACTTTTAATTTTTTTAAGAAAGTAATAGCACTGAAAAGCTTTGGGAAAGGATTCTTTTTAAAATAAAAGATGCTGGAAAAGTTGGACATCCATATTGGAAAATGAAAATAGACACCTATAAATCATCATATACATAACTCAATTATAAAAGTATATATTTGTATATGAAAGGCAAAACACCTTCTGAAAATAAAATAAGAGAATATCTTCAGAATTTTAAAGTAGAAAAAGATTTTTAAAACAAAAGAAAGAGAGAAGAAGCACCAGGTATAAAGAAAAAATTGAATTACACTAAAATAATTTAGTTTACTAAAAGACACCACAAAGAAAGTGAAAAGCAAACCACATAGTTGGAGACACCATGAAGATGAAATTATTCAGAATACATAAAGAATAAAAAATATTAATGTGAATAAAACAGAAAACCCCAAAGAAAAGCAAGCAAAATATTTAAACAGTAAATCCACAAAAAGGGAAATTCAAATAGTCAATGAGGTTGGTCACCCAGCAAATATGAATTATATTACAATGAGACACCACTACATAACTATAAGAATAGAAAAAATTATATATATAATTATATATCTCATATACGTATATATATTTTTCAAGTATTGGGACCAATGTGGAGAAACTAAGATTTATATTGGTGGTAGCAAAGTAAATTCGCACAATTATTTTTGAAAATACAGTTTAGCGTTATCAACTAAACTAAACATATACACAAACAGGCAAAACTAAACTTTAATTTGTAAGATGCATAATTACTTGGTAAAATAAAACGTGAAAATAATTTATAACAAAATTAATGTACAGGTTATTTCTGAGGGTGAGAGGGAGGGAGAGAGTTGCAATAAAAACATTTTTGGGGGCCACATTTATTTCTTGGCCTGGGTAGTCTTTACATAAATGCTTCCTGTGTATTGGTGTCTCATGTGCTTCTCTGTATGTGTGAATATTTTACATTAAAAATTTCAGTAAAAGTAAACATATTCAGTAGGAAACAAAGGGAATCACTAATGCTATTAAAACAAATGTTTGTACAAGAAAGAATATGTAGTCAAAATACCCTATGTGGTTTAGCTTTAAAAATAATTTTTTGTCATAATATTATAATGATAATTTTTTAATTTAATAAAAAAGCATGATATATCTATTTTGGGAAGGACATAGGGGAATCATGAGTTGGGATAGTGTTCTATGAGAACTAAATTCTCTTATTTCATAATAGAAAGTCAAGACATGATGTCTAATGCTGAAAAAATATAGAAACATCAATTAAGCCTTGTATGCAAATGTGAAAGTAAATCCAAGAAGAAACAGTCAAGAGAATTGAAAGCTGTTCATGAGAAACAAGACTCTGTACAAAGGTGAGGTTAGGAAAGGTACTGTCTTAATTTTCCTGGTAGTGGTGGAGGTTAGCTTCATGGTTTAAATAAACCTATTACACTATGTATGCGTTATTTGATACAGATAAAAATGGTAAAAAAAGACAATGGTAGACTAAATATATTACAAGCAAACACTTTTCTGAGGAAAGCACAGGATAGCCCTTTGCTCATTGCCTGAGACATTAACTGTTATGATCTGAATGTTTGCATCCCCCCAAAATTTATATGTTGAAATCCTAACTCCCAATGTGATAGTATTATAAGAGATGGGGACTTTGGGAAGTAATTATGTCATGGAGGTGGAGCCCTTATGAATGGAATTAGTGCCCTTATAAAAGAGGCCTGAAGGAGCTTGTTTGTCCCTTCCACCATGTTAGGACACAGCTAGAAGGCAACGTTTATGAAGGAGTAGGTCTTCACCAGACACTGAATCTGCCAGTGCCTTGATGTCGGACGTCCAGCCTCCAGAACTGAGCAATACATTTCTATTGTCTGTAAGTTACCCAATCTAACATATATTGTGATAGCAGACCAAGTGGACAAAGAGAACAGCAAAAAAGTTAATTCATAAAAATAGGTGATCAGTCATGAGTAAAAATAAGTATTAACTGCTTTCCAGTAGGGCAAAATGTACACACACACACCCACATATATATATATATATATATATATATTAAAATATAAGACTATTTCCAAGCTGGAAAGTGCTACAATAAAACAGCAACAAATCACGCTAAATTAAGTATGTGTGTATATACACATACTTACACAAACATATGCATATTAGCCTACTTACTTGTTATTTATTTATTTATTTTTTAAAATTTAGGACTAGAGATTTTCTCTTAAGAATCTGGGTCAGCTTGGCCCAAGCTCCAATCCCAGTATCTGTGACAATTCAAGCTTCCCCATAAATTAGCCCTTTACCTTCTTCACAGTGCTTTATCTGTGTGCAAAGCTTATTCCCTCTTCAGTGTTTTTCTCTAAAAAGCCAATCATACAACAAATTCCTAAGTTTTAAAACCTCTCTGAAGTAAAAAAAAAAAAAAAAGTCGCAATAAATGATATCATCCCTCCTCACTCCTCACTTGGTCTTCTGGGATCTCACTAGCTCCACTTCTCCATCTCTGTCACGTGCCAAAGTCTAGCTGTCCTCAGCCTGCCACTCCTCCTGGGCTGCAAGTCACTTTAAAAGTGTGGTACAGAAGCCAACTGCTTCTCTTGGGCAGTGGGGTGGGGTAGTAATGGGAATGGGAGTGGTCCTTTCCAGCTTGGCCTGTCTTCTTAGACCCCTTGGAATTCTGGAGGATAAAATTTTCTCCATCTTAACGTGTATGTGTGTATAGTATTTATTTGTTTATACCTGCAAGTTACGAAATCAAAGATTTCCTCACTCTATTTCCAACACTCGATATTGATGTTATCAATCACGTTAGTGTTTACCAATCTAAAGAGTAAATAATTTTCATCTTGTTGTTTTAATATACATTTTTCTGATACCTAGTAAGACTGAGCATCTTTTTAAGCATATATATACTGTCCGTTTGTATTTCTTCTGTGAATTGCTCTTTTATAACCCATGTTCATATTTCTATTGAGTTGTCTCTTTCTTATGTAAATATAGAAAAATATAAAAATGGAAACTATAAATTTTAAATATAAAAACTTTGTTGTATATGTTGCAAATGTATATATATGTATCTATGTATATATACACACCTGTGTGTATACATATATATTTTTATTTTCACAATTTAACTTTTGTTGTAGACTCTTCTTGAATAAATGGTTTAAACTTTTAAGTAGTCAGTTTTGGTGGTCTTTTCTTCTATGTTTCTTGGCTTTTTTCTCAATATTCTCACTAACCCAGAGTGATGATAAATGATATACTATATTTACTCCTACTAATTTCATTGTTTTAAATTTTATATCTTTAATTCACCTGGAGTATATTCACTTATTCACATTTCTATGCTGTAAAATAAGAACAACTTTTTCCCCCAGATGTGTAGCCATTTAACTCAATGATTTTTACTGAATAATCCATCCTCCCGCCCTTTGAAAAGCCCTCTACAGCATGCGTTACATTTCTCTATGTGTGTGTGTGTTTCCACACACACATCTGTTTCTTTACTTTCTATTTTGTCTATTAATCTCACAGGATTTCACTGGAACTGGAGGAGAAATGGAAATCACCCAGAGATCCTGAGCAGATGGAAGACAGGAGTTGGGAAGGGGTCAGATGCTTCAGTGTCAGCATTTTAATGTTTTTTTTTTTTTTTTAAGTTGAACAATGTGAATGTGTTATAAATTAAAAAAATTAAAAATATAAACTGCATATCAATAAAGTTCCAATGTTGCTTTGGTTAATTTTTTCCCTGGTTGCCCAATGTTTGTTTCTATCTTAAATTTTTTCTTGATTACTTCAGAATTATTTGTTTAAAAATGCTGTGTGTCTACATGTGTTTCAACACTGCATTTGAAAGCAGGCAGTTAGCACATATATACATTTCCAAAAGTCATTGTTTAGATTTCTGATGATCATTCATTAATAATATTCTGATTTTGAAGGATTAGAATATTTTTAGTGTGATTAGCTTGGCATAGTTGAGAAAAAAATGTTACTGGAATTTTTTGCTGTGGCTTTTGCTTTCCATATACTCTCTCTTTTATTTGCATATTGCCTCTAGGGAATTAATGTTTGACTGCTCCAGGTTTGACCGACCCCACATAGGCCATCTGGAAGAGAAGTTTCACTAGTCATTCATTCAGTGACTGAAACATGAGAAGAGATTGAAAGCAAAGAAACACAGGGATAGATTTACATTGAGTCTCTTACACAGATCTGACCCAGATTGAACAATCTACAAATATGCAATGAATTCTGCTATTAAAACAATAAGTGGTTTCCTAGTTTCTAAATAATTTTCTTCATATACACACATGTACCTGTACACACACACACACACACACACACACACACACATAGAACCTCTGGGTTCTGCATGTACTTCATAATATCTCAATTTATTAATATAATGTTTGGTATTTAATAAAATTTTTATTTGGGAATGGAAAAGTATATAGTTATTATGCTACAAGTTTATACTATTTGCCTAAATGCTGCCTCTCATATAGTAAATGTTAGTTTTAAATAGGTGGATGATCTGTGCTGCAGCTATTCGTAGAAAATATTGCTTGTCAAACCAGAATTTACCTTGATACTCTAGCAAAATTTAACTAGAAAATATGATTTGGAGAAGAGTTTTAAAAAGTGGAAAAAAGGGATATTAATAGCATGAAAAAGAGAGTAGGAATTTTTGTGAAAATTTCAGAAAAAACAGAATCTAATAATTTCTTTTTAATCTTCCTTATTTTAATAATGCTTAATGATCATCTTCTCTGTACCTACTAGTGTGTAAGAGTGACTTCTGGATTTCTTTTACACTTATTTGTCCAAGTTCAGAGTCTTAGGTTTTTGGCAAACTCTTTATGCTGGTGCATATTTATGGAAATCACTTCTCTTTTGACTTCATTTAACTAATGTCTAGCTATTCTGTTGATAATGGATATTGCAAGCAACTATAATTCAATTATGTAGGAAGCAAGCAGGTCTTAAGATTATTCTAAATTTTTAGGCACCTCAACATTTATGTAATATCCATATAGCAGTAAAACTAAATGTTTGAGATAATTTTTTCTATTGTTACTAATTCTTTTCCACAATAGGTTTTTGTTTGCTTATTTCCTTAAACACATTTAACATAACTATGGTTTTAACTTCTTATTCTAATCCTTTCTCTAGGTGGCCCAGCTCTCCTTGGGGATAAGAAGAGCAGACCCCTGCCCTCCCAAACCCAGGCAACAACGCTGAGGAATGAACCAGGTGGAACAAATACACAGCTACATGATTTATTGCTCAGCTAACCGGCCAATAGTCATGGGAGAATCTCTCCGCAGTAGGACCAGGAAGTGCAGGCTCATGGTAATCCTTTGATACATGCTAAAATTCTTTCTGTCAGTACCTCTCAATCTGCCCCACAGACCCTTCCCAAATTCTTCTGTCTTTTCGCCAAGGTACAGAAAACTAGACCACTTGAGGTTCAACCTCTAATTACCATTCATTTTATTTGTAACTGGATTCTTTACTTTTATTAGCATCAGTGGGAGTCCTGCTGCTTTGAACTCTGGGAAGTAGAGCATGCACAATTCTGTCTCTGTTTTGACCTTTTCTTTTATTTGGTTGAATTCCGACTAAATTTGATCCACTTCGTTTTTGGAAATGCAACTTGCTGCTGTTTCCCCATCGTTATTTTATCTCTCCGTAAGTTCTAGGTGAACTCTGCCCAATTCCTCTGGCACCACTGGTTTCACCAAATCTCTTTATTCCACATCCTGATACCTCCAGGGCCTATAGTCTGTCCCTGAGCAATACTATCCATTCAACACCTTCATCTGTATCCTCTTACTTTTTCTTTTCTTTTCTTTTTTTTTTGGAGACAGAGTCTCACCCTGGCTAGAGTGCAGTGGCATCATCATAGCTCACTGCAGCCTCAAACTCCTGGGCTAAGGTGATCCTCCTGCCTCAGCCTCCTGAGAAGCTGGGATCACAGGTTCATGCCACCGCACCCGGCTAATTTTTTCTTTTCTTTTCTTTCTTTTTTTTTCAGTAGAGACAGGGTCTCACTCTTTATCCTCTTGCTTTGTATTAAGGTAAATCCTACATCTGTTTAAGTTTTAGCCTACTCATGTCTCCTTTCATGAACTCTTCTGTAATGATTCTATAGCCTTTTGCATTTCAATTCTAAAAGCAGTGAGAGTTGGTGATATACAGTTAAATTCTTTTCACTTCCTATGGTTATTTTGAGCATTTGTTCACTTGGAAGAGACCTGAATATAGTGGTTTGAACATGACATGTATTTTTTCCCCCATATAAAGAGATGACAGGAGGTAGGGGGTCCACAGCGGCTCTCTATTCTGCTGTCCTCAGGGTCTGGTACTCTGCTTTGTGGTATGAAATGCTGTGATAGCTCCAGTAAGGAAAAGGAAGGGCATAAATAGCCTATTTTTTTAAATTACATTTTTTACATCTTTGTAGAGCAGTCTTAGGTTTGGGAGAAAGGTGCAGAGATGCCCCATACCCCCTGCCCCTGCTCATGCATGGCCCCCGTTAGCAGCATCCCCCACCAGAGTGGTACATTTGTTACAATTGATGAACCTACACTGACACATCATTATCACCTAAAGTCCACGATTTATATTAGGGCTCATTCTTATTGCTGCATTGTGGGTTTGGAGAATGTACAATGACATGTATCCACCATTACAGTATCATACAGAGTATTTTCACTGCTCTAAAAATCCTCCATGCTCTGCCTAGTCATCCCTCCCTTCCCCCACCCTTGGCAACACTGTTCATTTTTGCCTTTTTGCCTTTGCCAGAATGTCGTATACTTAGGACCACATGGCCGTTTCAGATTGCTATCTTTTACTTAACAATATGCATTTAAGATTCTGCCATGTCTCTCTGTGGCTTGATAGCTCATTTGTTTTTTAGCACTGATTAATCTGCCCTTGTCTGGATGTATTTCAGTTTACTTATGCACTTACCTAGTGCAGGATATCTTAGTTGCTCCAAGTTTTAGCAATTATGAATAAACATACCTTAAACATCTGTGTGCAGGCTTTTTGATAGACATTAGTTTTCAACTTCTTTGGATAAATATCAAGGAGTGGGATTGCTGGATGATATGGTAAGAGTATGTTTAGTTTTTCAAGAAACCCCAAAACTGTCTTAAAAAATGGCTGTACATTTTCATTGCCGCCAGCAATGAATGGAGTTCCTGTTGCTCCAT
Organism: Lepilemur ruficaudatus; assembly: GCA_963574885.1. Classification (NCBI taxonomy): domain Eukaryota; kingdom Metazoa; phylum Chordata; class Mammalia; order Primates; family Lepilemuridae; genus Lepilemur; species Lepilemur ruficaudatus. The sequence continues at coordinate 16,449 of CAUYRT010032839.1, forward strand.
ACTCTTGTCAGCATTTGGTATTATCAGTGTTCCAGATTTTAACCATTCTAATAGACCTGTAGTGATATCTCATTGTTATTTTAATGTGCATTTCCCTGATGACACATGATGTGGAGCATCTTTTCATATGCTTATTTGCCATCTGTATGTCTTCTTGGGTGAGGTGTTTGTTAAGGTCTTTTGGTCCATTTTTTAACCAGGTTGTGTGCTGAACATTAAGAGTTTTTGTATATTTTGGATACTAGCCCTTTATCAGGTGTGTCTTTTGCACATATTTTCTCCCAGCATGTGGCTTATCTTCTCATTCTCTTGACATTATCTTTCACAGAGCAGAAAAATTTTAATTTTAATGAACTCCAGCTTACCAATTCTGTCTTTCCTAGTGTAGCTAAAAAGTTATTGCCATACCCAAGATCATCTAGGTTTTCTCCTATGTAGTAGCCAGACTATTTTAAAAAGCTTTTCTGGAGGTGCTGCCAAATGGGGGCCACCATTTTCTGCAAGGGAAGCTGGGAAATGTAACTGTTAAGACATTTACATCATTGCTCCCCCAAATCTAGGGATTCTGGTAGTAGGGAGGAGGGAGGATGGTTACTGTGGCATAGCCCTCAGTCTCTATGGCAAACACATATGCATGAGGCTTCCATTTCCATGTAGCTGCAGAGACAGCAAATGTTTGCTTTGCTTCCTTGAGTGGTAGTAAAGGAAGCAAACTATAAACGTTTGACAATATTTAGATGTACCGCTTAGGTTAAAAGGGTATTTCCTTTTTATTTTGTCTTGTACTTTTTGTTATTTTTCTAGAAATATGCAGACAAGATAAAAAATTTAAAAAGATATAAAGACTAAAAATAAATTCAAACATGTTTATTTATAAACACAATGTTTTGTTATGTTGAACAAAATAATCACTACAGGTTTATCTGGATTTTGATGCTATGCTGCTTAGTTATAATAGTCAACAAATGTCCACTAAATACCCTTCAGGATAGCACACAATTCTGGGTCTTTGTAGCACATGGATTTTTTTGATGTCCATCTTACATTTGCAAGCTTTGGGAGCAACTAATGCAGTGGTTAGTTAAATCAAGTAAACTGGCTCTGTATCCTTAGAATTTAAACAAAAAATATGCATGATAAATATTTGCTATTATTTGTGATGCAGTTGTGGATGGCCATTAAGAGCATTTCTGCTTCAACTGAAGGGTGTTTTCCTACTCTTGTCAGACACAAAGCAAGCCTCCTTTTGTTTCCTGATCACAGCTCTAATTTTCCCTGCTGGATGAATTCACCAAGTTGAGAATCTGAGAGGCCTTAACATTAGCAGAATCTACAAAGCGCCAGAGGGGCACAAAACCTGCACAGGGAACATTTGCTCTATAGGCTTGGCCGTGTGGTTGCCACAGCTACCAAAGCTGCTGATTTCTCTGCTTTGTGTTCATGTGGGAAGAGCAGCTCTGGAGGTGACGGGAGCCCTTATTACATAACTGACATTGCAATTCATTTGCTTTGATAGTCACATTTTAATCTAGCATACCTACTCCTAAATAGGACTTTTCTTTGGGAATATTCAGTGAGGTGGGGGAGGGGTAGACAAAGTTTCATACAATCAGGATTACAGATCATAGAGTGAATGGAGCTTTAATTATGATTTCTCCCTGGATTTTGCCACTCATTCGTACCTTGACTTAGGACAATGTCAGGGGGCTGCATTGCTGTATCTGCCATAAAAAGAATACAAGAACCATTGATTCATATGCACACACACACACACACACACACACACACACATACACTATGGGCCAATTTTAAAATAGCAATTAAGATAAAAGCACATTAGCCTGACTCCTTGGTGAAGTTAAATATCCATGTATAATTAACTGACAAATCGTTCTGAAGCCTTAAGTTTCTGCACTTTATTTAACAATCTTTAAGCAGTATCTATAAAATATTAATTGCAGATGAGTAGGCTTCTCTTAAGACCAAATCATGTACATAATATAATTGACATATGACCTTCTCTAGGGGAAGTTGCTTAGTGAGAGATGTATGCGAATGTGTTAACAATAGGTTTGCAGTTTATATATTTCTATGCTTTCATAAGTGTTACGAATGATAAAAAAGTCTCTAACTCTTTCCACTCTCCGTCCCCAATCTCAGTTTTGAGGAGAAAGTGAGTTTTGTATCTTCTCTTTGATGAAATATCATTATCATAGCAAAATACTTACATTTTTAGGTTAGGAAGGAGCAGCTGAAACACCATTTATAGTATTTAATTTTTTTTGTTGTTGTTACAAGAAAGCATGCTTGACCACTACAGTTAACAGCTTCAAATTTAGAGAGATGTCATGGTATAAATCTCCTTTGTTTAAATTTTTAACAATCATAATTTGCCTATCAAGAATTCTTCTGTGAATACTGTTAAATAGAATCAATATTGTACTGGACGCTGAGTTTTATTCTCAGCAACCTTTTCTCCTGTCTTGCCCCAAAGACCTGCAGTTTTCTTTGGGTGATCTTTGTGGGAACAGAAAGCTAAATATAATCCCAGTAGCAAAGGTGGGTCACATGACTCAGGCTACGTCAATCAGAGCTTTTTGTCCCTCTGGCCACAGTGATTAATTGAACAATTGAGCATAGAAACTTAGCTAGTCTCATCAGTATAAACACTAATACTTGCTTTGAAATGCTAGGGCAGAGATGCTTTCTACTCATTCGAATAGCGTACGGTTCTATTTCCAAGATCCAATTGACTTCAGACTTGTCTGTGTGACTTACTTTGGCCAATGACCATGTCTAAGGGGGAGGCTTAACAACCATCATGTGTTTCCTCCATGTTCTTTTTTACCTGTTCAGCCAGAACACTGGCAATGACTCAGGGGCCGCTTCATCAGCCTGGGTCCCGAGACACAAAGACAGTGTGAAACAGAGCCACCGATGACTATAGTGGACATGGGCAGTGAACTGAAAATGATTTGTTTATTGATATGAGCCATTTAGATGTGGGAGTTGTTTTTCTGCAGAGTGGCATAGTCTACGTGGAAAGGTGTGGATGTGCTGCTGGGAATTGTTGCAGCCATTTCTGCTGCACAAAGTCATCCAATGACAAAGCTGATGGAAGAACAAAGCAGACTCAGGAAAATCACAGACAAAGAGGTGGAACTCTGATGAGGACACAAACTCTTGGTTCATGGCTGCAGTCATCCCTACAGCTGATATTTTTAAAGTGAATCAGTGTATTTGCTTTATTACTTAAACCAATTTAGTTAGGTTTTCTGTTACTTGCAACCAAAGCAAACTAATTGCCTTACATAGCATGCCATAAGTTCCACTTCATTTTCACACAACATGCGTGTGAAATAGCCTGGAAACCAGCCCACGCGATTTAAATTATAAGGTCCTGAAAGTTTCTGGCTAGATCAATATTGACAAAGGAAGGAAACCACTTAATAGACAAATTTACCATAAAAGTAAGTGGATGCCAAGTAAGAACTATGTAAAGTCACTATGCTAGTAATAAGACTGAAATTATTTCCTTAAGGATGAATTCTTTAAGAATAATGCCTGTTTAAAAATGTATGAACAAAGATCTATAAGGAGAAGTGTTGGGAGAGGGTACAAGGAGGGGTCATAGAGCGATGTTTGGAAAGACCCTTGACCAAATTCCCACAAAGGGTCTAAAATGCTACCATAACACTAACTGATTAATCACTGGATTTGTTTTCTCTATTAGAGAAAAACTGAAATTAAGAAAACTATCACAAATAAGTCAAAATAAGTATATGCACCCCTTTCCCTAATCAGTAAATGTCACATTTTAGAACAAATGGAACACGTAACACTTGCAAAAATTTTTTGAGCGTTTCTCTTGGGGGAGTGAGTTGCGTGTGCTCTATGCTGCCCCTCAAGAGCAGAGCGGACCTTCCTGTTGAACCTCCTGAAATGACTGAATGGAGTTAAAATTGGGCCTGACCATGGATAATTTTTTGGTTGTAGGGGAATAGCTACTCAGGTCAGAACACCTTCACTCTCTGAAACAGTCTTCAGTGGATGAGAAAAGCTTTCTGTGTCTACCCTTTAAAATGCAAATGGACATTTGAAAGCAGTATTACTTTGAAAAGTATGGGTGGGCAGGCAGTGGAGTGGGAGGTACTCTATTTTCTTTTCTCGGTAATTCCATTTATTGAGTCAATTGATTTAGTGCCATCTTTTTCCTTGCCATCTTTTACTGCCTTCTTTTTTTGCTCACTTGTGCCTGAATTCCTATCCTCCATGGTTCTCTCTGCAAGTAGTATCTTCTTCAATTTCCTTTATCTGCTTTCCGGAATTCTGAAAGCAAAGGTCTCCAAAACATAAATGACCTACTGGTACACTGAGAATAGTTTGTTTAATTATAGTCAGGGGTAAGTCCACATTAATATAATTCTTCTTTTAAAAAATGTATTGATACTTCAGTTGGTTTAGAATGGCTCTAAATAACTCTTTAGTCGTTTGCTAGTCGTTCCTTGTTATTAGAAACAAAGAGGTCTGATTTTTGTATTTGTGCAAATTTGTATACATATTTATAAACCATCACAAAGATACAGTCACCGAAATATACAGAGACTGCATGCTTTTATAGTACTGCAAAGGATAATGCTATTGGTTTATGAATTCAAACTCATTTTCTTATATAAGTGAGGAAAAAATAACAAAAATCATACTTTCCCCAGTGGTTATGGTTAACCTTATGATGATTACCCCTCCAACATAGTATTATTATTTGGGCAGTGGAATTTTGAAGAAAAGAACAAAAGACAGAAAAATAGAAAATATTCAGCAACAAAGAGAGAGGAAATCATGTTCGACTAGATTGCGATACTCAAATTGCGGTTAAACTGATGGCCTGCCTAATATTCTGGGCTGATTGCTCCCTCCCCAGGGGGATATTATAAACAAGGATTTACTATCAAAATATTTTTTATTTGTCTAAAAACTAATCTGCCAAGCCTGGAGATCAGAGGTGTGGAGCAGATGGGAAAAACAACCTGTTTCTCTGCCTTTAAGGAGTCAGCTGCAGAGAGAACTGCAGCGAGTGGAATGGAAATGTCACTTGAGCCCTGAAGCTTCGTAAATATCAGGAAAGAAGACAGTACCAATCTCCCAGCCCACAGCTCACAAAACCACTTTCTCCTCCAGCAGGTATTAAACATTAGTGACCGTTTCTATAATAAGGGGCGAGGACGACTCTTTGCTGTAGAGCTGCCCGATCATTTGGGTTGCGTTGGATTTTCAACAGCAGCACGTTTCACAAATTTTTTTCTGTGCCTTTTATCACGGTTAAGAATCTTCAGCCTGAAGGTAATGAAGTGCTTCCTTTATCACTCTGTATCATTTGAAATATTTATCTGATTATTTGAATGAAAGATTACTGCAACTTACTCTAATTCTATCCCTGTGTGTACTCAGATTTCAAAAGGAAAAAGGAAGCTTAACAAATGAAATAATATCAAGACAATTGTCAATAAACTTAATGAAAGAATACCAAGACATTTGTCAATAAACTTTACAAGTAATAAAAAATGCCATGATAAGTTGCAGCTTGGTTACAGAATGTAAACTCACACGCAATGCTAAGCATTGGACCAAACCCGAAGCAACAATTGGCCTTTGCAGTAACAAGTTAGACATCAATAAGTTTAAAAGACTTTTTTCTTTTTTTTAAATACATTTGAGCATTGCTGAGTACATTCTAGCCACCTTGTTGATTCTAAGTGGAGTCACTAAAGATAACGTGGATTCTATCAGGCAGGTTTCTCATGATTCATGTTATTCCACTGTGTGTCTCTGGTTTTATTACCTGGTGAGTATGACGCACGGATGGCTAAGTACAGGTGCCTTCCAATTTCCACCTGCCTGGCTGCGGGGAGTTTAGTGTTTTGCAGAGGACCCCTCTCCACATACTTTTTGGAGTAAACACAGGTGGCAACATGAGTTCAAAAGGAGCTTTTGTCCCCACTAATTGCCATAGAAGGTCACTCTGAGACTTTGATCCATCAGGACCCAACAGCTATAATAGCTGTACTAATTACATTCCCACCAACAGTGTAAAGAGTTCCCTTTTCTCCACATCCTGGCCAATACTTGTTATCTTTTGTCTTTTTGTTAATAGCCATTCTGACAGGTGTGAGATGATATCTCATTGAGGTTTTAATTTGCATTTCCCTAAAGATTAGTGATGTCAAGTGTTTTTTCATGTATCTGTTGGCCATTTGCATATTTTCTTTTGAGAAATATCTATTCAGGTCTCTTGCCCAGTTTTTAATCAGGTTGTTTTTATTTTTCTTGCTATTGAGTTGTTTGAGTTCTTTATATATTTTGGATATTAACCCCTGGTTGAATATATGGCTTGCAAATATTTTCTCCCAATCCCTAGGTTGTTTCTTCATATTGTTAATTGTTTTCTTTGTCGTGTGGAAGCTTTTTAATTTGGTGTAATCCCAAATTAAAAGCAAATTATTTTTGCTTTTATTGTCTGCACTTCTGGGGTCAAAATCATTGCCCAGACCAATGTTGTGTAGTTTTTCTCCCATGTTTTTTCCCACATGTCAGACAGGTAATGTGTTGATGTAACAAGGGGTGAGGGAGACATATCTCACACAGGTGCATGAAAACCCACCCAATCATCACACTGATGAACTACAAAAGGATCTTTCCCCCATGGTTTTTTGATATATTCCTAAACCTATTGTAGGACAATAGCTATCAAATAGAGAAACCAGAAATAAAACTCAGACCGTAGTGACACCAAAGCTCCTAACAGTTATATAGGAGCTCTATAACCTCGATAGATCTTGTGGATTAAGGAAGATATAATAGGAAGTGCTTAGTTTAGTATCTGACAGAAATTTTCCACAATTTAATAATAATGATTAGTTATTACAGCTTCATATTGTAACTACGATATTGATATTGCTAGAAGCTGTTTTATTTTGATACAAATTAAATGTATTAGTAGAATTCTGTGGAAAGTGTCAGCTTTTCTGTCCCCTATTTTTGGTATTTCCAGGATTGCTGGAGGAGGAAAGAGAATAATTACCTGGGGAATGTGTGCAGAACTACTGTAAAATGGATGCCACATTGCTAGTAAACTAAATTATTATATCCATTGTGATCACTCTGTGTGATTGTTGTCTTAAGAGGGCTCCTGGGAAAGGATGAGGTGGCCTTTGTGATTGGGGAGAAAAAGAGATACAGACCAAATGAAGTCTTGGGATACCTGGAGATGCTTCTAGCAATTTGGCCAAAGTGGAAATTGCCAGGGACTCCTACTTGGGAGGCAGAAAAGATGGGCACATGGCTCTTGTTCAGAACAATTGCTTGGCTAACTATAAATGTTAGAGGCAGTTAACCAAGAAAGGGGAAAATAAGACAGGCACTGCAGACAGTGGCTTCCAATCAGAGAATAATTTTCATGTGGGTCAGTACTGCTGCCTGAACAGTGGTACATTTTAGTCACATGGAAAGTAAGTGACAGCTTTTTAGACTAGGCAGGGGCAGACTGATGGCTTCCCAGGTTGTGCCTTTAGTCGTAAGTCACAAGGAGACTTAAACCAATCTAATAAAAGGTATGGAGAGGTTGTACAACATTAGGAATGTAATTAATGCCATGGGATTATACACTTACACATAGTTAAAATGACAAGTTTTATTTTATATAATACCTTTCAAAAATATATTTTAAAGTTGAATTTTAAAAAAGTTTTAAAAATTAATAACGCTACATACCAAAAGCCATTGGATTGTATACTGTAGATGGGTGACTTGTATGATATGTGAATTATATCAATAAGCTGTTTTAAAACAGCTGTGGCGAGCATTTTATTTCTATTGTTAGTAGGTGAGCTTTCTTTCAGTTTTCTGAAGGCTGCCCAGAAAACAGAATTTGATATAATGGGAGCCACATAAACTTCAAGGTTGTAGGTAGCTCTGCAAACAGAGATGAATATGTTATTTCTGGTATTTGGAGTAATATAGTCAGTTGAATGAGGAAAAGTACTTGACCGAAATACAGGGCTTCTGTGTTTATTATGAGGTTCTCATTTTCTTATTCCTCAATCGCCAACTACCGTGTGTTGCTTTGTACCCAGCCTAACAAAGCTGTGCTTGTAAAATCTCCTCGGTACAGAAGCTGACAGGATCAGACAATAGACTTTTGCTAATTAATATTTAATGGGCCTATGGATTTTTCCTCAGCAGCTGGAGTGCTAAATAATAGTCAATTAGCAAATGTGTGTTAATTAACCCTAATTACATAGCACATGAGCTTCTCCAAGGATTTTTGCTTTATAGATTTACAAGTGAAGTTCTACCACTTTTCTTGAACACACCAGGCAGCTAATTAATTGATAAATAATAATTCATTCTTTTCTCAAAACATGAATTTAAAAATAAGATCCATTGTAAGGCTTGATGGCTTTTAAAAATGACATTTAAGGGTATAAGATGAATCTGATGTCTACTTTTTAAACGAGTTTGTCTTAGTCACCAGTAAGTTTTTCATTCATATGTGAATGAGAAAGAGGTAGGGATCATTATGCGTTTGTGTGTGTATGAGAGAAAGAGATAGAAAAAAGGAAGAAAAGAAGAAGAAAGGGAGGAAGGAAAGAAGAGATTTAGGAAAGAAAGAAGGAATAGAGAGAGAAAGAGATAAGAAAGAAAGGGGGAGAAAGAGAGAGGATAAAGAAAGAGTAAGGAAGGGAGGAAGAAAATGAACTGAAAAACATAAAGGAAGCTGGTTCTTTGTGAGGAGTCAGAATATGCCTAGTTTGACTTGCAATATGCAAAATTATGAACTCCAGAAGCAAAGGCAATCAATATGTACCATGCAATTAACAGCAATCTTCTGAGCCTCACGTGCCAGTTAAAGAAAACGCTTCTGAACGTTGTGTGGTGCCTGCCACTGGGGACAGAGAATGCTCAGAGGAAAGAAATTAGCATAGAAGCTTTGCCCATGGTCTGGCACGAGTTGTTAGATCAAAGGCTGTGCCTGCTCCAGGGAAGCCAGCAGCCCTGCCACCATTTCAGTGCCAGAGGATGCCGCTCAAAGCATTTGCAGAGAAACCCTCCAAGGGGACATTGAGGGAACAAAGTTGGCTTTTTCAAATAAAATCAGGGTCGTAGAATTCAGCTCAAATGGGCCACTCAGTTGAAGAATTCTGTATCACTAAGTTTACGTTAACTCACAGTTCATTGCCTCTAGCCTCTGCTAAGACCCTTAAATATTGGTTAGCTACAGAGAATGTTTAGCAAAAAAGAATGATAAAATTGATCCTTTAGACTGGACTTGTTTGATCATTTCAATATGACCCAAAGGAGCTCCCAGCTTTGAACAAATACATCACGCTTTTTAAATAATCTCTCGTGTGGCAAACGAGTTACCAAATCTATAATTCTCTTTAAGAACACTCCAAAGAAACAGAAGGTACACACTAAACAATGCTGAGCTTTCTTTATCTGTTCATTGCATTTTCTTATTGAGACACAATGGTATGCTGGCTGCACTTACCTTTTTCAAGGTTTAGAGGAAGTAGGTGCAAAGTGCATCTGCGCTTGTGAATTAGCGTGCACTTTCTTAAGAAGACAATACATCTGCTTCTGATGGACAGCAGCAGTGTCTCCTGTGTTGTGTTTTGTTTTGTGGAGCCTAGTTGAGAGCCACATTTATGGAGGGCCTTTAGGAAGCCTTGAGGCCATGGATGGTGGCGCTGATAACAGGACTGGGAGAGTCCTATGATCTGGGAGAGTCAGGCAGTGTAAAAAAGGAAGGTCTGGGTGACAGTATGGGTCAGTGGCCAGCAGTCATAAAGCTGGAGGCCCCTGTATCAGATACCTTATTGCCTCCCCTCCCCTGGTGAGGGGCCAGCCTTCCTCTTTCCCCTAGCCATCGCTGTGACAGCCAGCCGCAATGAGTGGCTCCTGGCTTCAGCTGTACAGCTCCCTGTCTGTTACCTCCTGGGACTCCTGCAGGGCCCGGGCAGCTCTTTCGGTAGCCTGCACAAACCTGGGAGTGCACAACCCCAGAGATAATGCCCTCTCTGTCTCTTGGATCCTGGGGGGAGTGAGGCTTGGCTGTCCACAGTGACAATCAGCTTGAAACACACCCTCACACTGGCTTTCCTGCTTTCCCGTAGCACTCTCCCTGAAGCCCCCACACCTGTTCCCTAGGGTCACTACCTGCACTCAAGCTCTTGGCTTAGGCTGGCCATTTGGAGGGAACCTAGGCTACCACACTCCATTCCAGAAGTTAAGTTGAAGCCATGACTGGAAACACAGACAGGAGTGAGTAAGGAACACACATTTCCCAGACCACAAGAAAAAGGAGGGAATCAGAAACCAGCCAAGTAATGCATGCTGTGGAACCGGAAGGAGCAAAGGAATGCAGATTTCTAAACTGGTCTCTGGGGTCCTTTCAGGCTCTGAGCTAGAGAGCTTGCAGTGCTGCCTGGGTGGAGGCAAAGCCTGTGGCTGGGAAATTACTCAGAGACACCATTTAGTCTACCCACCTGGCAGAGTCTTCTCCGTGCCAAAGAAAAGGAAAACGCGATGTTTACCCAAATAATTTCAACTTGAGTGGGAAGTGTGCTTGGGACAAAAGAGAGAAAACTTCAGAACAAAGGAGTGCCTTTGCTTCTTCCTCCTTATTCTCTCTGCACAGGTGTAAACTCTACCCAGGTGGTGTTGCAAGGGTGTGATTTTATTTTTTTACAGTTAACAAATAACAGTAGTCCTATATTAGTTTTCTGTTGGTGCTATAACAAATTATCACGAAGTTAGTGGCTTAACGTAGCATGAATTAATTATCTTACATTTTTGTAGGTCAGAAGTCTCACATGGGTCTCACTAGGCTAGAACTAAGGTGTTGGAAGGGCTGCGTTCCTTTCTGGAGGCTCTAGGGGAGAATCTATTTTCTTGTTTTCTCCAACTCTTAGGGGCTTTCTGCATTCCTTAGCTTTGTGGCTGCTTCCCCCATCTTCAAGGCCAGCAGTGGTAGATGGAGTCCTTCTCACGTGGCATCACTCCATTGCTTCCCTCCTCTACTCTTAAGGACACCTGTGATTACATTGGGTCCACTTGGATAATCAAGAGTGGTCTTCCTGTCTGAAAGTTGACTGATTAAGTAACTTTAATTCCATCTTCAATCTTAATTCCCTCTTGACTTGTAGCATAACACATTCACGTGTTCTGGGGATTAAGATGTGGACATCTTTGGGGTGGTCATGATTTTATCTGTCTTTTTTGAAATCTAATTCATAGATTGAAAATTTCTGCTACCTAGGAAGTCTTCCATCTGGCACTGAGAAGTCTGACTTCTTTTTCAAGGTGTAACTCACATATTATATCTTCAATTGAAAGCCTATCTTGAACCCAAGGAGGTAGAAATAATTCTTTCCTTTATTCTGCTCCTAACATATTTTGTACATCTTTGTAATATAGCACAGGCTCTGAAGATCCTGCTGACTGGTCTCTCTGCTGTTAATATGCTCACACGTTCAGAAAAGGGGACTGTCATAGTTCTGTTTGAATCCCCAGCTCACCGGTGAGGAAGTATAGGATGATCAACTCCCACAACCATCTCTTGAACTGAATGTTAATAGAAGTTCAAGGAAAGACCCATAGCTCCACATCTAAAGGTTCTTGTTGAGAGGAACTGTGTTTTTCTCACCTTCCTATTTATTTAAACACTGAGCATGATGACTTTCTGAAAAAATAAGCCAGAGGGGTTTTGCCACTAGCTGCTGGTGGAATGCAAGGAAATTTGATTTATCTTTTAGGCCTCATATTTCTCACCTGTAAAATGAGAATGTTGTTTCTCTAGATATCCCTTAGGGTTCCTGCCAGCTTTAACATTCAGTGAGTCAATTAACTATTGAACCTAATAGAAGTAAACTAAATTCCAAGCCAGTGTCAAGAAATAATGAATTCATATCTTACCTTGGAGTTTGAAAGTTTCACACAAACAACCCCTGGGACTAAGTTTATCCTCATTTAACTGAGGAATCATGGAGTTGCAGAAGGGCTGCATATACTTTATGCAAACAACTAATTGTTGGCAACCAGTCTTCTTAGCCTCGGCTTAAGCTATTTCTCTGAACCACTTGTATATTTGAGCAGCTAATACAGAGCAAAGAAATGCCCAGGGCTAGGTGGGATTGTGCACTGAAAGTGTCTCAGAGATAGCAAGGTTTACCCACCTGGATAGAAGAAGGGAAATATGTGGATTGGTAGAGAAAAGGACAAAAATATTCCCTGAGCTTCTGGCAACAAATTTCCCCTTCTTTTTCCCTAAAGAAGAGGGAATTGGGAAAGTGATATCTCTGCCAGTAAGTCTGTTCATACCAGCTCATATGGACTGTACTGATGATACTCTTTCTACTTCTACTACTGAGATGATGAAGAATAGGAGAGGGCAATCTAAAATATAAAGCCTCATAAAAATAAATATGAGGACAAATTTTTATTCTATGTTTTAATGAGATCACTGTCATCGGTATCATAGTATAACTAGACCTGAGTTACTGGAAACCATCCTCACTGTATTTGAGAGAGCAGGGATGGGACAAGGGCAGGCCTTGCAAAGTTTCAATAATCAGGCTCAATTAAAGTAGGAGAAATGTGGGAGTCTATGTCAGTGAAGAAGTAGAGCAAACAGAGTGGGAAGCGTTACTACTCCACTGCCGTACATTCTTTCTGATCACATTCTGAGGAATGTAACCCAGGGCTAAAAGGAGTAGAGTAAGTAGCTGCTATAAAACGTGTTTCTAAGATAACGAAAATTTCCACTTTACGGTTTCGGTATAACAATTCCTGTCCTTTGTGCTTTCTCATTAAAACTCCTTTTTTGTTCTTTTAAAACAAACACATGTTCTAAGGAAGAACTCATACAAAATAAATTATTAAATAGGGTTTTTTTAAAACTTTTAAAATTTTTTTTTAAGAGCTGAGGACTTGCTATGTTGCCCAGGCTGACCTTGAACTCCTGGGCTCAAGCTGTTCTTCCATCTCTGCCTCCCAAGTAGCTAGCACTATAGGTGGGCACCACTGAGCCTGGCTATTTATCTTTATTTAATAAATATTACATGGCATTTACTATGTGCTAGGGACTGTTCTAAATGCTCTAAATAGCAACATATCTAATTAGCTTTAGTTACCTATTATAACTTTAAGAGAGTTATTTATAGAGATAGGAAACATTTTTTATTGTGGGTATTAGACAATAAAGGGAAAGTTATGGTATCTGTTGAGCAGATAAAAGGCCTGGGTGGGCCTTTGAGAGGAGCAAAAATGAAGAATGAGGAGGAAATCAGGATGTGGAAAGGTACGGAAAACACATTTCTCTTTGCATCACCCTGTGGCCAAATGGTCAACCTTGGGTTTACAGGAGGTTGTGATCCAGAGGTTGAAATACAGATGAAGCCATACAAACTGTTTTGGAATAAGGAAAGAAGACTAAAATGTATCCCCAAAATATCTTTTAGGCACTACCAAAATATTACAAAAAGAGAACACTGGGTGCAATGTTCTAACTTAGCAAGAACAAAACATCCAAATATGAATGAACATAAAATAGCAGAATGTCTAATGCATTCACAAAAGTCATTACCAAAAATAATTAAATGGATTGTTGGTCTAAGGGATTTCAAAAGAGAAGGAGACACGTGCCAGAGCCATCCATACATTTCCCAGAGGAAGGACAAAAACTATGAATACAATTAGGGCCAAGATGCGATAGGCGATCACACAATTAGCATACATGAAAAGAACGCAACTATGAGCCACAGCAAGTGACACCACCACTCATTATCTACACTGGCTTTTTTGCTTCCATATTTCAATAATATCAATATGTACTTTCATAGCTCTACAAATATGAGATTTATAAAAATTCCTTCTAAATTTAATTATTGAGGAAATTATCATCTTGTTCATGAGCAGATAGATGATAGTGGTGACAGTTTTTGGGTGTATCATGGGGAAACAAAATTATTTTTAACTGTTCATTTGATAGTTTATAGACTTCAGGGCAATGGGTGAGGTTTGGGTATGAATCATTAGAACAAAACTATCTTTGGACAATGCAGCAAGGCACATTTGGGAAGATGTTAAGTATAGAATTCAGAAACTAGGCTCTGGTCCTGGCTTTCTTCTTGTGCAACTGGGTAAATTGTTTAGTCTCTCTGGTCCTTAGTTTTCTCAGCTATAAAATGAAATTGTTAAATTAGGTAAGAAAAGTGATCATAATGAACATTTTCTGAGTACTTGGTGTTTGTCAGCAATATTCTAAGCATTTTGGACACATTGACTCATTTAATCCTTACAACAACTCTGTGAGATAGGTACTATGGTAATTCTCACATTACAGTTGAGAAACTGAGGCACAGTGAGGTTATCAGCCTAAACCCAGTGGGAACAGAACCAGCACTTGGAAGACAGTCTTGCTATAGAGCCTGAGTGACAACCACTGAACAATACTGGCTGACAACTAAAGTGCCTTATGGTTTAGATAGAAAGCTTTGCAATTTTGGTTCTGTAATTCTCTTTTAGAAATATGCTTTCTGGAAGAATTTATTTTTAAATTCTTCATGAAGTAAGTGACTTTTCTGAGTAAGTAATTTAATTAGAACACCGGATGTTTTTGCCCATTGAAATCAATGAAAATTTTAGGGGTAATGTACATGTTCAGGCCATTGTTCTTGACTCTGTGTGTGTGTGTGTGTGTGTGTGTGTGTGTGTGTGTGTGTGTTTGTGGGTTGGTGGTACCTGTTGATTTAGGTGCTTAGTCTAAATCAATTGGTGAAACTGGTGAGACTGGTGAAACTCTTCCCCAGTAATTTCATAAAATATTTTGGTATACAGAAAGATTATATAGAAACTCTTGAGTCTCTACTAGTTATTCTGTAAATAATTCACAGGGCCTTGTGGAATTGGCCCTGTTGACTGACATTTTAGTAAGCACCACTCTGTGCATCTGCTGCAGCGATCACTGCAATATTCACTAAAAGATTTTTTGTTTAGACTTTTTCTAGGTGAAGATGTTTCAGAGTTTCTCAAACTTTAGCAAAGCGTGCATAAATATCACATGAGAAATAGGTATAAAATGTTGATTTTTGGATCTCTACTCTCTCCCTACCAATTCTGAACCAGGAAATCTGGATGAAGCCCAGGAAACATCATTTTTAATGAGTGTACCTAAGTGATTGTCCCAAGTTGACACTGTATAAAACTGAGATGTGCCCATTCGTAAGTTTTATATAATCGTTTGGCCATTTATGTATAAAATTGTATAGGTATATGTATGTTGGAGGCAAAATGTCAACTCTAGTTATGTAGTTTCCTTTTAAAATAAAAACTTCCATAATAGTTTATTAGCAATAGCAATAATAGTAATAATTAGCATACATTTTGTTTTTATGATCCAGCAGGCATTTGACTATATTCATTTAATCTCCTGAACAATCTTACTCAATATGTACTGTCGTTATGTCCAGTTTATACAGGAGAAAACTGTAGATTGTGGAAGATAATTATTTTACTTACGGTCACACAGAAAGCTGGTTCTGGAGTCAGGGCTGGCAAATGTCTACTTTAATCCCTCTTTCCTTCTGCTTTTCCTTCTCTCCCACACTTTCCCAGCCCTCCCCTCCCTTCCCTTTCCTTCCTCTCTCCCTCCCTCCCTCCTTCCCTTCCTTCCTTCCTTCCTTCCTTCCTTCCTTCCTTCCTTCCTTCCTTCCTTCCTTCCTTCCTTCCTTTCTTCCTTCCTTTTTGCCAACTAGTAAATGATTTTGATTTTACCATTTCGGTGTCCTGTGCCCTAGACCTTAGTAAAATGTTTCCTATGAAGCCTTAGCGTACCTTCATGAAGACGGAGTAAATTGGCTCCCCAGGGCAGACATGAGCTAGCTCTCTGCCCTCTGTCTCTTGCACTGCCATCTGTGTTATATCTACAATCATGAATGTCAGAGGTGGGCCTCAATAGACATTATACAGATGCCAGGGGAAGGGAAGGAAAAAAAAGATTGTGTCTTGATTTATATGGTAGCTTTAAAAATAAAAAGCACTTAAAAAAAAAAAAAAGAAAGTAGGTATTCCATTTTCTTTTACCTTTTACTAAAAGAACACTTGCAAGAAAATAAAGCCATTTTTCTATGCTCTTTTAAAATTGACCAATCTGTATTAATTTTAGAAAAATAATTAAATAAATTATACATGGTAAATTATTAATTAATCAGGAAGATAATTTTTTAAAATAATTTTAAACATATAAGGAAATAATCCTACATTAAGTGATAAAGGAAAACAAGTATGGCAAAGTAAAAATCTGAAAGGAAATACACCAAAACGTTTACTGGGGTTTTCTCAGAGTTAGAATTGCAAGAAGTTCTTATTTGAATTTTTGTTGCTCTCTGTATTTCCATGTTTTTTTCCCAATCACTAGGTATAATCTGAAAAAAAATTCATCTTTTATTGTATAGTTTTATGTTAATAGAGTGAGACTGGTGCTATTTCTGTCATCTGCAAACCACTATCTTTTCAAATAAAAAATGCATATTGAACTTTCTTATAAACCAAACTGGGGTGAAGATTTGTAAATTCAAAAATGGGAGACGCACACCACGGATAGTAAAGAGGGATGGAGTGAAGTGGGTGGGCAGGCACGGACTACAGGCTTCCTCATAAATCACATGCTCCTAAGATTAGGAATTATGTGTTTCTGTCTGGTTCACCACTGCAAGGCCAGTATGCAGCACAGGTGCTTAATATGTGTTTGTGACTCAATTAATAGGGAAGTGTCTGGGAGATGGGATCATCCGTGGACTGCCAGCATTTCTTCTTCATAGTAGGGAAAGTCATTTTTCGTATTACCATTTCTCTTAAGAATCTTAAAATCTTTAAGATGTCTATAGAGTTCTGGCTGATTTGACCATGGTACATTGTTTTTGGTTATTCATCTAATAAAAACTTCAAGACTCATTTCCTCTACCTTTTGCTATATTTCCAAGCATCTTCCTCAGACATCAGGTGGTGGGGAACTGAGTAAAGAAAATCAGTGTTAATAAGAATCTAGACCAAATAATGGGGCGGGGAGGTGGGGAACTGCCATGCCTTATGCATTTGAGTGACTTTTTGATCATTGACCGGTTGAATCATCCATATGAGTTAAGCAGGTGTCACTTTAGAATAATTCACTTTGGGAATTTCAGAAGGAAAACAAATTGCATTATTTTTAGCATGAACACAAAGCAGTAGGTAGAAAAATCAATAAATCAGACTCATATAATTACAACTGATCCAGAACACAAATTCAAGTCTGCCGGCAACCTAGTGCTTTTCGTAGAAAGTAAGATTCAGATTGGTGATGGGCAATGAGCAAAGTTGTTCCAAGCCATTAGAAGGTTGAAGTGACATAGTCAATTTCATTGTCATATTAAAAGCAGAGCCTCCTAGCTAAGGGCAGGCCTAATTGCTTAAGCATATCACGATGTGTCGAAATTCCTAATTGATTTCCTACTCATTAAAGCCATTATGCTCCTTCAAGACCAGATTGCTGGGTGTGTGTAACTTGTGTTGATGATTAGGGGAACCAACTTCAAAATCTGTAGATTATGCAGAAATCTACATCAGGATTGGTAGAAACTAAATTAAATGATTTGTAGAAAGCAGATTTATAAATGCGGTACAAATCAGTTAGGTGTATTCCCTTAGTGTGATATTCTTTAAGGATTATATCAAACAATCAAATATCTTATTCTAAGTTCTCATAAAAACTTTTTTTAAAAAACTAGGCAATATCTTTGAATATGACTAAATTTCATTGGCTTACTCTTACTGCTGTAACACATTTTCCTCTCTGTTTAATCTCATAACAGAGTGTCTTTTCTATATTACATTTTTGATAGGTTTTGTACACACACATACATTTAAAATCCCTTACGAACTTGATTTTAAAATTAAAACTGAAAATGAGTCTAAGTTTTATGTGAGAATTTGTTCTCAGACCAGGATTATCTAAAGAAGTATATTTTTATACTACACATTATATATTTTTTTTCAAAAAGAAGAAAATTTTGTTTAAACATATTCACCTACCTGTAAAGACAGAAAGACAAAATTTATTTAGGTCTGGAATCTTAGACATGTTTTCCCCTCACTTATTTTTTTCCCCTCTTTTCCTAAGACCTAATAATACTGTTATGATAGCAAGTATCGTTGCTGTTTTGATTTTTTTCATTGTAAAGTTAATGAACTTGAAAGGCTTCATGACTGGTGATTTTCTGTTTGATTTTGCTATTCATGTGCTTCTTTTTCTTTAACTAACCAAACTTGATCGAAATATTTGGCAGCAAAATACAATTTCTTAAACTTTATGCTCTCTATTCTCAGAAGTTATCAATGAGACTTCCCGTTGGGGGCTCTCAGCAGAGCCCTTGATTGAACAGAGATAGACTGATGACATCTGAATGAGTGAGCTTTAAATGATACAGATAACATAATTTTTGAATCTTTCCAGATTTAGAGAACAAATATATATCTTTGCTTCTATGTGATAGGAATTTTTCTACTTTGCTAAAATTCCTCCATCCCAGTTAGTATCTGTTATGAATTGGATCATGTCCTCCCCAAACAAGACGTGTTGAAGTCCCGATCCCCAGTACCTCAGAACGTGACCTTATTTGGAAGTAAGGCTGTTGCGCATGCAATGAGTTCAGATGAAGTCATACTAGAATGGGGACCCCTAATCCAGTCTGACTGTCGTCCTTCTAAGAAGATGATCACGTGAGGATGGAGACACATGGAGAGCCCCATGTGACGACAAAGGCAGAGACTGGAGCCATGTAGCTGCTAGCCAAAGAATACCAAAGATTTTGTGCAACTACCAGAAGCCAGAAAGAGGTGAGGACTGAGTCTTCCCTAGAGCCTTCAGGAGGAGCGTGGCCCTGCTGGCACCTTAATTTTGGATTCCTAACCTCTAGAATGAGACAGTAAATTTCTACTGTGTTAAGCCACCACCTAGTTTGTGGTACTTTGCCATAGCTGTATTGTGGGAAACTAACACAGTGTCACAGCGTTCTGGTCCTGCTGTCAGACACTTTGGGTAATGGATGTTGGTCTGGTTGACTGCACTGGTTGGTCTCCTCAGAGCCATCTGCACACACTGACCCCCGTACTCCATCACAGCCAGCGACGGCTCCTCCAGACTGCACACCAGCACTTCAAGGCCAGGCCCAGGCCTGGGCCACTGAGAAATGCCAGTGGAAATCTTTCCCTCCTCCTTGGATTCGGGATGCTTTCCCAGGTCCCTGCCTGGGAGATGGCACGACTGGTGCAAAGTGACAGAAGCCACAGTCAGGTCCTCATAACTAACCCAGACTGATAGCAGCAGAAGTAGCAGAGGGCTGCTGTGAAAGCCCAAGAGCTTTCTTCACTTCCAGACAGCAGCTTTTAATGGTCCCACCCTCTCCTTTTCTATTTTGCCTCCACCTCATTTCTTATGTTAACTACCACGCCCTGTTCCTCTCCCTGTGTACTTTCTGCAGTTGAACAGATCTCTAATTAAGCATTTTTCTTCTCTCATTCCTAATTCAGACCTAACCTGGTCCAGCAACAGTTTCTAGGGCTGGCAGCTCCTACAGGAAGCACGGTGAACACAAAGCTGTCCTGTGCTGATGCCACCTGTCTTCTTTCAACTGTCTGGTTCCACCTGTTTCAGGGACAGAAGAGGATGTGCACCAACCAATAAGCACAATTGTTTAATCCGTGAACCTTGTCTATTTAATAAAGCTTACATGTCCTAGCAGTAGCCTGTTGGAACTTCTATGACCTGCTTCAGAAATCCAGCTTACAATTAGGGCTCCATATCTTTCATTTTGATTTTTTTTTCTTATCATTACTGGATATCCCACAAATAGGAAGCACCATCTCTCCCCATTCAACGTCTCTCCCTTATCCTGATTTAAAGAATTTGAAGTTAAGCCAGTCTACCCTCAAAAAGAGAAGTTAGTCCTTCTTGCAAACACCAAACAGAGAGAACAGGTTGATAATCAGACATTGCCATTACCTGTCAATACAACCAAGTGTATTACTAAGGGAACTACTATTGCCCTAGACTCCTTTATTAGCTGTAGACAGCCAACCAGTGGATGCTTGTCTCAACAGCAATGTAATTACAGTATTTATAATCAATTTTTATAATCAAGGCCTATTCTGAAAACCTGCCTCCCCTCCCTCTCCAGTGCAGAAATAGAGCCAGGCTTACAATTAATAAAATTAACATACTCCTGGTCTAACTTCTCGGACTTGGGAGCTCTGTGGCTTCAGGGCAGCCCCAGAGTTTCTGGCTGGTTTCACAGCCATGACTGTGGCCCTCACAGTGACAGGAGGGTCACACCACACAGAAGAGACCTTCCCACAAGGCTGAGTTATTTTTCTTACATAGCACTCCTTATGCAACCAGTATTGTGCCTGTTGATTATAAAAATTCCTTGGCTTTTTTTAAAAGAAATATTCCATGGGCTTTCTCAATATTTTCATTACAGCCTGTCCAAAGATTCTTTTTCTTTTCAACCTCTGTTATCTTATTTCTTTCCTTTTATAGCTGTACATTACTCAGCTGTTTAAATTCTCCTGGATGCTAAAAACCCATAAGGGACCCAAAGATAATAGATTTGGGGAAAGGGGCCTTCCCAAATCTCTTAAGTAGGACCTTTATGCCTTGACACTCTTATTATTTCTAGTTCATTGTTTCTAGTTACTGCTTGAGAATGCAATTTTATTCAGCTGACACAGTGATGGCAATGGAGTGACTTGGAGTAGGGTAAGGTATCTAGCAAAGTCCCTTCTTCTCCACCACTCTGATTGGCTTGGGGCAATTATCTGACTCAATTGGTTCATTCACAGCAAAACACAAGATTTGTGTTCTATGTTTGAAGGAGGAGGAAGTGAGCTTCTATGTGTAGCTGTCTTAATGACAGGATGACAGCAGCCACCCTGGGTCAGGAGCAAGACCGAGCCTAGAAATGGAGAATCGGGGCCTTCATGGCCTTGCTGGGTTTCTGGATCCATTCTTGCTGAAAACCCAAAACACTCTCAACTTTCCAGTTACACAAAGGAATGAATGTATGCCTTTATGGTTTAAGGTAGTTGGAACTGTGTATTTTATATAAGTAAAATAAACCTTAATTGATATAACATGAAAGCTTTTTATATTCCTCAGCTGTTCAATTAGTTGAATGAATAAGTTGCTTCTCCCTTGCGTAAAGACTCCTAAATACACTCTTAAATTCTTATAATAAATGTATCCAACAGTGGAATATCTGTATATGCAACTTAAAGTTTTTATAAGATACGGGTAACAACTGAGGGGGGAAGAAAGATCCCCGATAAAGCTTCCATTTCTATCAGGAAAGAGAGATTAGATAAAAGGTTTGACAATGAGCTTTTAGTACTCAAAGTCTGAACCCTCAACTCTTCTGACCCCTGCCACACACACACAGGTCCAACACGCCACCGTTAAGGAGTTACAGAAAGGAGGCGGTGCAAAATTAACCTAGAGGTCACCATTTATGGCTTACATGATAAAAACAAAGACATAAAAGGCACTAATTTTCTGAGAGTTACTTGATTTCTTGGGGTGGGGGGCAGGGGCGGGGAATGGCTTGGTTAAGCAAAGGAATGTTTAAACAAGATCTTCTGAATTGGGATTTTGAGTCCCAAAGTTTGGTTTCTGATTTGTCGTCAGTAATAGAACCCCCCGCCCCTGCCCTCCCTCTCCAGTGAAGAAATAAAGCAGCCTTGGGATTAATAAAATTAACATGCTGCTGGTCCTGATTCTCAGACTTGGGAGCTCTGTGGCATAAGGTCGGCCCCAGTGTTGCTGGCTGGTTTCACAGCCATGACTATGGCCCTCACAGTGACAGGAGGGTCACACCACACAGGAGAGACCTTCCCACAAGGCTGAGTTATTTTTCTTACATAGCACTCCTTACACAACCAGTATTGTGCCTAACCACTTACACCCCAAAGATTCCTTCGGAAACATTTTCCTGGCTAATTCTAATTTCCTTTGCTTTACTGTTTTGTTTTCATTCCATTGCAGTTATGTAAATAAGACATGAAGGCCAAATCATAAGCTGTGGCTTTGTGTTTGATCTTGAGTTTGCTCTGGTCTTTTTCCCTTCATCCTTTCCTCTTCCTATCAAGCAAGTGCTTCTTAAATTGACTAGCAATATGCCTGCCAAAGCATTTTGCACAACATCTGGCCACGTGACAGTGACAGTGAAAAACACAGCTCAGGGCCTAAAACATAGTAGGTATGTGATAAATGCTAGCTGCTACAACATCAGCACTATTAATATAATACTATGATTATTCTTTTTGTGCCAGCTTTTCAGACATTTCAAATCTCATTTCATGGATTAAAAAAGCCCCAAATCTAGGCAATATCTCTTTTAAAATTATTTTTACTTGTTTGTTTTTTGTTATTTTGTTATTGTTATTTTTATTTAGAGTGTTATTTTTATTTTTATTTGTGGGGCATATTCTAAATTCAGGCATGTATCACCTTAAACGGATCCAGTATAACATACATAATAATCTAGGTTTATACATTTTCATTGATTTTTTTTTTTTTAAAACTAATTCTCTTTTTGAAATTTAAATATGATTTAATGACTTTAGTTGTTTTTTTTTGTTTGTTTGTTTTAAATAAAGTTGCTGATTGGAGTAAGGGGAAATCACTGATGTGGTCCTTGTAGCAACCCCAACAAAAAGGAATTTACTATTACCTAGTGTCCTCAGTAGGCTTTCTGGGCTCGGCAGATGTGACCTGACACAAAAACAATTCTACTGTGGTTTTATCTGCTAGGATTTGTTTTCATTGTTATTCTAGTCTAATTTTTCATTCAGACAATGAAATTGGTTTTCCATGCAAATTTTCTGGCTATCTGGTCTTTGCTCCATTTTTCAAGTGGCATAATTTGGTCGCATTATTTTCATTTCCCTCTACTAGCTTTGGTTTGTATGTTTATTTTTCTTACATTAAGCTAAAACAAAAACAAAAACCTTTACTCTCTGTTCCCTACAATAAAACTCTACTTCAAGTATTTACTTACAAATATGTCTGGCATGATAGCTTTTGGGTGATTTCCTTCCACTTTTATTTTTAAATCAGGAGAGGAATTTATTGAAATCCTTAAAGTTATATGGCAATTCAATCAGATGCTGCACCTCATTGAAATGTGTTCAGCAATTGTCACGACTGGCATCATTAACTCCTATCTTCTCATCTGCTGTAATTGGTGATTGATGATGAAGGTTTCTAATTACAGGCATCATGACGGTCCAGTCGGGCCGTGTGATGCCCAAGGCTGAGTGAGCCCCTCCTTCACAGCCTCTCATCCCTCAGCTCACAAAGGATAAAATAATTTCCTATAGCATTCAACCATTCTAATCTTCAGGGAATCTCAACTTATTTTTATCCTATGTTTTAAAACACCACCACTGTGCATTTTTGTACGTAGACACCATGGGCCAAAATAATTGGTTCATCTACTTGACTATTCAATCAACCAATTAAGAAATTTGAAACAACAATAAAAGTAAAATTTTTAGGTAGATTTGGCCAACCAATTTAGTTAAATATTTGGTTTTAATAAGTGTTAACATACAAGTAGACATACAGAGAAGAGTTCATATAAAATGATAAACATTGACTAAATTTTACATAAATCAATTTCATAAATGTGACATCATGAGCCACATTTTACAGAAAATGAACAGTAAAATGGTGTTTAAATCCTAGCCTTTGGGGAGGAAAAGTGATTATACCATATTTTATAAATAAGAATTTTGGAAATAGCTAATACAATTTTGCTTACGTTAATAGAGCAATTGTAATAAGACATTAAAGTTATGATAACCATGCTAGCTAAAACTGAATTAGAGTAACAGACTATTTTATAAACAGTTTGGCCAGACTCACTTGACTCATTGGAGAAAAGTTATATAGAAACATGTGCTGGCAGATGGTTTCCTAAATGATAATTATTGTCAAAATAAAACTAATATTGCTGAATTTGGAAAAACACAGGACACTTAATGGGTGTGAGCTGTCTTACTGTGATCAGTGAAAACACAGGAAACGTCAGCGTAAGTGACATATTTCAACTACTTTCTGTTCTAAGGCAAATCAGATTAGGCTAAATCAATGAGGAACTATGAAACTCTCAATAATATTTTTTTTCCTTAACCACTAAAATTATAGCCAATTCCAAGGAGGAAAAGGAATACTGTTTTAATATGAACAATTCACTTAGTGTATAATAAATAAACATATTATGAGCTCATTTGAGGGAAGCCATTTGATGTGTTTATAATTTAAACTAAGCTTTGATGTTAAAATTCATCTGTCAAGTGCCAGGGACGCTTAATAATTGCCACAATAAGTCATCACTTACTGTCAGCCTATCATGAGCAAAACTCTGATACAGGGACTATAGCAATATGCGGAACTGGAAGCTGTCATCTCTTTCATCTTTGGGTCTAGCTGTAGAGATGGGCATTCACATGAGACAAGGTAATGAAACAAATTCAAACAGCACATGCCTAGGAGTAAGTAAATGCTAATGCCTAAGTGTCATCAAAATGTAGAAGACGGGCATGTGATTTTTCACCTTAGCTGGTCAGAGAAGTGTCTTAGAGATTGGTTTTGGGCTGGATTAAGAAAGACAGAATAGGAAATGGCTTGAAATTATTTGAAAAGGAGAAGATAAACTTAAGGCAGACACGACAAGGATATTATGAAGAAAAGGGAAGAAGATAAAAACAACAAAAAATGTAAGGTTGCCAGGTGCGGTGGCTCACGCCTGTAATCCTAGCACTCTGGGAGGCTGAGAGGGGTGGATCGCTCAAGATCAGGAGTTCAAAACCAGCCTGAGCAAGAGCGAGACCCGTCTCTACTAATAATAGAAAGAAATTAATTGGCCAACTAAATATATATATAGAAAAAATTAGCCGGGCATGGTGGCACATGCCTGTAGTCCCAGCTACTTGGGAGGCGGAGGCAGAAGGATCACTTCAACCCAGGAGT
>CAUYRT010032841.1:0-22142 GCA_963574885.1 Lepilemur ruficaudatus
CATTATAAGTAAATGTACACTAACTGATCCTGTAATGTGGCCCTGAGTTCTGATGACCAAAGTATTAATAGATCAAGAAATAAGAACATATGTTTGTTGGCCATTCATCATGAATCATCAGGGAAATGCAAATCAAAACCACAATGAGATACCATTTAACTCCAGTGAGAATGGCTTTTATCAAAAAGTCCCAGAACAATAAATTTGGGCATGGATGTGGAGAGATAGGAACATTCATACACCACTGGTGGGACTGCAAACTAGTACAACCTTTGTGGAAAGTAATATGGCGATACCTCAAAGACTTACAAATAGAAATACCATTTGATCCAGCAATCCCATTACTGGGAATATGCCCAAAGTAAAAATAGACATTCTATAAAAAAGACATCTGCACTAGAATGTTGATAGCAACACAATTCACAATTGCAATGATGTGGAAACAACCCAAGTGCCCATCAAAGGTAGCCATGGGAATCACTTGTAGACCTTTTTTAAATATGTAGGCAAAAACTGATCTTAGGTTTGGACTCTGGAGGACAGAGACTTAACACATATTTAGAGATAAGCAAACAAACAAACAAACGATCATCGCCAAACCAAACCAAATCAAACAAAAAAGCTGACTTCCCCAGTTATTTTTATATTTCTGATATGCATTATTAATTATAAACAAAATCATGTTGATACATAGTAGACATCAAATAAATATTTTCAAATAAATAAATATTCAGCGTTGATGGCAAGTCTAATTTCCCTACTAGTACCGCTTTAGTGATTCTTAGCACCTCAGTCTAACCTTACTTGAACCTGTCCACTGGTAAGCTAAAGATCCCAAAATAGGGGGAGAAATGTAAGAGGCTGTGTTTGTCTTAGAATATTTTTGTTATTTTGCATCCTTAAGAATGCAGCTTCCTTTCTCATAGTAATTTTTAAAAATTCAATTAAGAAAAATTCCAGGCGATTAATAGACTCTTCTCTGTATTAAGTTATATAAAGTATAATAAAATGAGGGGGAAGTATTTATTCACATCCAGAGCATATAGATTTTCTATGTTCAGGAGAAATAAAAATGTATCTCTACTTAGATTTCTCTTCTATTTTTCTAGACAACTTATAAAAGATTAATTTAAACCACTAATAGAAACTATTAACATGCTGCTACCAGGTAGAAGACATCTCCTGAAATAAAGTCTCAGTTTCTTGAGGAAATCTTCAAATCAATTCTTTGAAGGACTATGACAGAGAGAGTCACAGAAAAATCATCACAATCTAAGCAGACAAGGCGTCTGTTATTGAAAGGTAAGATTTTTATGGCTAGAAAAAAATGAGCATTTTGAAAGTTTCCATTATTATTTTCTTCTTAGATGAAAAATAAATTTTGACTTCAGAGCAAACCTTCCTTTTTTTCTGGGAAGAGCTAAGTTTTAAGTACATTAAAGTTACTCAGTTAGTTATTTTATGTTTTTGAATAGTCTTCTTCCAATGCCGTGCAAAAACAAACACAAGTGCTTTAGAGTGAGATAGAAAATATTCTCTTCAGTACTGTGAATTCAGTATAGCTGTAGCAGAATTCTCCTCCTGTAGGAAAATTTTATTGTCTAAATTCAGACTTTGCCTACCCATTGTTAAAAAATGATAAAATCAAAAATGAAATAGAATTAACCACAGTTGGCATAAAGCAGAAGAAGGGAATTATAGGATGATGGAAAAAAATGTAGGTGAAATGGCAGAGGAAAACTGTCGTATTTTGCACTTTAAGTCCCAGAAGGGAAGGAAAGAGAAATAGAGTAAAAGCAATATTTAAAAAGGTAGTGGAAATTATTTTTTAAAAATGAAGAGAAGTGTATGCACATTATCATGAATCACTAAGGAGAAAAACCAGGTGCCACACAGTAAACCCTCAGAAAGCGAAATATAAGAAGAAAATCTTGAAAGCGGCTAGTGAAAAAAGACTTCTTACCATAAAAAAAGATGAGGAAACAGCTGACAGCAGAAAATAGTGGAAGCCAAAAACAATGAAATACAATTTTTAAACTGCCAAAATAACTGCCAATCTTTGATTCTATTCTCACGAGGCTTCCTTAAACATAAAGGCAATGTAAAGATAATTCAAGACAAACAAAAGCTGAGGGAATGTGTTGGCTGCAAAGTTGCATTAAAAGCATTATTTGGGAAGTTCTCCAGGAAGAAGTAAAGTATGTGTACCCAGAAATAAAGAAATTCAAAAAAGAATAGATAGCCTTAGATAAAACAAATAACATTACAATCAATTTTATAAAACAATAAAAATGTGTTTTATGGCATATAATAAACAAGAATAGAAAAGGCAGAAGGTGAAAGAAGTTAAGTATTCTAAGGTGAAAGCTTTGTCTAGAAAATGGTAAATGAACCAATTTTTATTAGATTTTAATGAGTGAAAAATGCATGTAAAATCCACAGTATCCAATGAACACTAGTAAACAATATAAAAATATTGAGATAGTAAAGGGAAAATAAAAATATTGAAACAACTGAAGATGGAACAGATATAATTATTGTACTAAAAACAAATAGTAAGATAGTATATTTAATGTGTTAATGATGGTAATAATAAGCTTAATATGTTAGTAATGATAGTAAATACTTAGGATTAAATACTCTAGTTTAACATAAAAAATGCATTACAGGACTAAAAGAAACTATACGTTAATTAAACGACACAAAACTTAAAAATAAAGAGATAGAAAGGTTGAAAGTAAATTGATAGAAAAACAATGAGTACAAAACTTAACCAAAGAGACCAAAGGAATTACAAAATATCAGAAAAAGCTGACTTTGAACAAGAAGGATTTCAAGAGAAAAATGCAAGAAGTTTCCTAATTGTAAAAGAGTCAGTCCAGTGGAAAGAAATTTTTTTAAAAATCTAGATTTTATGATTGCCGTAACATTGCTTCAAAATATATGAAGCAAAAACTGGCATCTAAAAGTGGAATAGAAAAATTCTCAATCACAAAAAAAGTAGCACAAGTTTTTCAATAAGATATAGAATAATAAGCAAAAAGAACACAGAAGATCTAAACCAAATTAGAAAACATATTTGACCTAATGACATATAGAGCAATATGTCCAATAATTATAGAAGACTCATTTTAAAAGTGCAAATGTATCATTTAACAAAATTGGCCATTATTTAGGTAATGGTCTCTGACTGCAGTTTAATCAAAACAGCATTAGCAATTATTTATATTTTAAAAACTCCTAAACGTGAGGATATTAAACAATGCACTTATAAATAACTCATACCTCATAAGTCAAATAAGATGTCTCAGTGGAAATTAGAAAATATTTGAACTGGCATATAATAGAAATGCAATGTTCCCATACTTTTGGGATATAACCAAAGATGTATTACAGTATAATGCATAACCTTAAATACATGGATTAAGAAAGAATAAAGTGAAAATCAACGATTTAAGTGAGTATTTTAGAACTAGAAAAGCATTAACAAATTAAACATAACAAACAGAAACACGGAAATAATAAAGCCCCAAACTGAAATCAGTAAGTGAAAAACAAAATATGTACTAGAATCTATAATACCAAATATTAGTATTTAAACAGCTGAATAAATGACTGAAAAGAGAAAGAGAGAAAAGTAACTACATATGAAAATAAAAAATAATGTACGATATACGGATCCTATAGCATTAAAAATAAAATATAAGGATAGTCTAAAATTTTTGTGCCAAAAAATTATTTTTTTACAATGGGCATAAATCTTGAAAAACAACTTATCAAGAAATAGAAGATCTATATAGCCAATATCTATAAAAAATTGAACCTATAAATGTTAAAGTCCTCATAAAGGAATAACTGCAGAACCAAGTAAATTTAGCAATGAACTATTTTAAGTAGTTAAAATAAAGCCAATCATATACAAATGCTTTAAGAAGAGAGAAAAAGTAAGAATGCTTTTTCACTGTGTTTTATGAGAGTAACCTACAATGACCTTAAAAAAAAAACAAAAAAAAACCACTCAATCCTTTCAAAGATATTCCAAGACAGGGAAACTATAGGCCACTCTCCTTCAAAAGTATACATTACACATGCAAAAATTCTAAACAGAAAGTTGGTAGACATCAAATGGCATGTAAAAGAATAATACGAATAACTTTGGGGTTCTTCCAGAAAGGTAAGGTTGGTTCACTATTTGAAAATGAATCAATGTATTCCATTTATATTCACAGAGTAAAGAAAGTTAACACAATCTTTGTAGATACAAAAAAAAAAAAACGCAAAAAAATTTTGACAAAATTCATCCTAGATTCATAACCCAAACTTTCAACTAGCAATGAATAAAAGGGAACTTTCTTAATTCAATTCGGAGTATCTGCAAAACACCTAGGTAAACATCATATTTAATATGGAAATATTAATATCATTCCCCCAAATATCAGAAATGAGGCAAGGATGTCTTCTTTCATGACTTACCACTTCATACCACAAGTCTTAGCCAGAATAATAAGGTAAGAAAAAAGAAACAAAACTTATAAAGTTTGATAAAGGAAAAAATAAAACTACCATTATATGTAGTTGACATTATGTGTATGTAAAATATGCAAAAGAATTACAAAGTATTAGAAATAATAAATGAATTTGGCCAAGTCACTGGATACAAGGTCAATGTGCAAATCCATCATATTTTTATGGAATTTATCTAGCAACAAACACCAGGAAAGCAAATTTTTAAAATGATAACATTCACAATAGCTCCTAAGAACATCTAAGAACAAATTGAATAAAAGAAACCTGTGACCTCTATATTGAAATTTATGAATCATCACAGTAGATTAAAAGCAATCACAATCAGAAATTTAGTGTAGCCTTTTTATCAAAATTGACAAGATTCTAAAATTTATATAAAATTTGCAAATGACTATGTATACCTAAGGTAAAGTTGGGGGGGAAAAAAAGAACAAGGTTGGGGGAGTTATGTTACTATTTATCTTGAAGTTCAGGATCTAGAGCAAAAGTTGGTGAATTATTATGAATCTATTTTTGGGAATGAGAGAGATGAATGACCTCACTCCTTAGATCCTCTTTCTGAAAATTAGGCTTTCCTGGGGAGTTTAAAGAAAGGCACAGAATCTGAGTGAATGACAGTTTCCCAATTCAATCAATTTTATACTTTGACTAGAGAAAGGGGAGAAGAAAGACCATGATGGAGCAGTAGATGACTTGAACGGCTACATTGCCACAAGGTGTCAGATATGTCATCCGTAGAGTGAAAAGTTTTTTTTTTTCTCTTCTGAAAAAGCCAGGTTAGAGAGTAGGTATAAAGCTGTGCTAAGTGGGAGATTTTAGTAATTTAAAGTTAATAATGCTTTTTTCTCACCCAAGGTATTACTGTAAGAATTTCTAAGCTCTTGGCAAGATTCTGCCATATGGCATGATTCTGTTATAAACCATTATATATTGCTATATCTTAACTCTTCCTTAGGATGAATACAGGGATAAATGTTGCATCATGAATAGATTTTCTTGCTCTACATTTAAAAGTGACTGGAGAAAGAAAAGGAAATATTCTATCTGCTGTCTCCTGAAGAGGCTGTAGAAAGAGCTTGATTTGAAGGTTCAATTGGAACTGGGCATAAATGAGTCTCACAGTAGGACATAGTATTTTGAATGGTGAGAGATATAATCAACTGCAGATTATCATGCCAAAGACCTACATAGAGTGAATTAGTATAGGATGTTACACACATACATGAATTCCTTTTACTTTCTCAGTTTTCTTGTTTTATTTTTATGATTTCTTAATTCCCAAGTATAATTGGATGCTTAGCTGCTAATCAGATACAAATATATATATACATATACAAAAAACTAGTAAAGAAAACTTCAAAGACAGGTAAATGAAAGGCCAATTTTCAGGTATTTCTTTATATTTGTCCAGGATTGGGCCCCAGGTATTCTTGAAGACATACTTACTAGACCCTCTCCTGATTGTTCTTTTATCTGGATGATTCTGATACCGAGTTGCATAGAACAAACTTCATAAATCCATTAACAGGACTCCACATCTAAGCTTACCACTAGCTAGATGTGAGGCACTGGCAATGACAAATATTTATGCAATGCCTGCATCTTCTTCTACGTGCTGGGTTTTGATATTAAGATAGTGGGAACATCATATATGTTTTTCTTCTTGAAACATATGTTCTAGCAGCAGAATAGCAGGTTACTTTATTTAGTTTCTAGTTTCTAATATTTGTGTAATATTTCTCAGATATTTAAATGAATGTACAAGAGTTTGAGGAGAGAAGTTTAAGATATATAAATCCAGGTAAATCTGAAGAAGATAACTCTCTGTAGACAGTAGGGGCTCGATCAACATGTATTGAACTCATTTAAAAATTCCATGTGAAAACACAAAAGGCCTTTAACTTCGTACTCAAAGAGATTTTAACCTTACCTATAAAGCTGTACTTGACTATGAGGTGGTTTCATTTGTTATTGTTGTCATTAATTACATACCATGGGCAGAGAGGGAATATACTCATTAACCAACACTAAAGTTCTCTGTGCAAAAATGATAATAGTAAAAATGTTAATAATTAACATTTATTTGTTAGTTATTTATTATTTATATTGTTTATAATAACTAACATTATTTATTATTTATTCATTATTTATTTATTAGCTGCCATAACTCTTTATTCTCAGGGATTTACAACTCTTTGTATACTTCATATTGCCTAGAAAGGTGCTGGAAATATAATTGTGGAAGACTGTTTTCAGAAAATGGCCATACCAATATTCCTGTTCTTACATGCTCTTCCAGAAATTTGTAACCTCTCCATTAAGAGTGGAAACATATTCTCTTCCCTTTGAAATTGGACTGGACTTTGTGACTGCCTCAACTAATAGAATGCAGTGAAAGTGATGCTGTGACTTCTGAAATAAATGATAAGAGGTGATATCTCCTCTACCTGGCTTGTTCTTGCTTTTGGAACACTTACCCTTAGAGCTCAGCATTCATGTTGTGATGCAGTTTAGGCCCCATAGAAAGGCCACATCTGGATCTTCTGGCTGACATGTCTAGGTAAGGTCTCAGCTGACACTCTGCATTCACTGCCAGATGTGTGAAAGAGACATCAGAATGTTCTTGTCCTCAGCCTTTCAGCCACCCAACCTAATACTGAATGGACCAGAGATTAGCTATCCCTGCACAAATGGAAGATTTATGAATAAAATCAATGTTTTCCTTATTAAGCCAATAAGTTTTGGGGTGGTTTGTTACCCTGTGATAAATAACCAAAGAAAATATGTATACAAGTTCACTGACTTCTCAAACTTCATTTTGAAAGGGTACTTCCTAATTTCCCATTAATGTTTGCATTTTACATAAGGGAAAAAGTAGAAACAATGAAGTTAAGTAACCTGTTAAATGTCACATAATTAGTAAACATGTGTAGCAAATATAGTAGTAAATATAAGTGCCCAACATAATATAAGTGCATAGTCTATAATTACTATAGATTTTTCTTTTTGAAAGAATAGATGTGAGCCATTCCCCAGCTCTGCTGTCATGATGCAACCTTCTCCCCTCTCACTTACATTTCCACGTTCAGGCTCTGGGAAGACTCCAGCCTAGGATTTCATTTTGCATTGTAGTTCAAGTGCTGGCACAGAGAAAGGAGACTAACAGCAGAGTGCTGTCTTCTGTGCCTTGGCCCATGCTCAGTTCTCAGTGTGTTTAGTCATTTCTTTGATCTACTTTGGTATTTCTGATATTTTTGTGTCCCCCAGGTATTGCTTTAGGTCTTTGACTCTATTATGATGACTGCATTCCTGGTGACTCTTAACGTACTGCCTGCTCTGTGCCTGCCAAAGCTCCCCTGAGAGTAAAGACGTGTTGCTATTCACTGATAAATATTCCCTGACATTTATATTGGCTCTACAACCATTGATTAATCTAATGGGCATCTATTAACCCATCAAGTTTCTATATTCTCCAAAGGTCTGAACACAGAAATTTCTTATCTTATAAATCTAGATTAATCTTCATTTCAGACTCCTCGACAACCTTATTATTTTATTGGTTAAGCTTAATTAATATGCATAAACATAACACACATTTGAAACTATTCATACAAGGATGGCATTTCGTGGAATAAAGATTAGAACACATGACCTTTCAAAAGTGAAGTAGATTTGAAGGACATGAAATGGAACTTAAGAAATAATAAAATACTTTAAACACAATAAGGTTATAATAGAAAAATCAAAATGAAAGGTAATCATAATGATACTCTTATGATGAATGTTAGGCAAATTAATAGGTATACTTATATTTTAAAGCCCCCTATTCACTTCCAAGAGTTGAGTTTATTCAAATAAAAATATGCTAACCAGTATACTAACAACTCTCTTTCAAATGATACTGTGTTTTTTTTGCAAGTTTAGCAATTCTTTTACTTGTTTAGAAAAAAATGGAAAAGAGATATTTCATTCTATGTAGACAATGGAAATTTGGACTGGATCCTAAACTAGTAATTTAAGATAATGCATATGCCACTGAATTTGTATTTGAATTATGCCTGGTATGGTAAATAGCAAAAATGACCACACCCCTTTACTCATTCCTGATCCTATTCCCCATCAAATTGCCAAAGTCATACTTCACATATCTAGAAAAAAACAATTCTGTGCTTTCTTTGGAACCAGAAAAGAGCCTGAATAGCCAAAGCAATCTTAAGCATAAACAATAAATCTGGAGGCATCACATTACCAGACTTCAAACTATACTATAAGGATATAGTAACCAAAACAGCATGGTATTGGTATAAAAATAGAAACATAGACCAATGGGACAGAACAGAGAACCCAGATATAAAACCATCTACCTACAAGCAACAGATCTTTGACAAAGCAGACAAGAACACACACTGGGGAAGAGAAGCCCTATTCAATAAATGATGCCAGGAAAATCGGAGAGTCACATGCAGAAGAATGAAACAGGACCACTATCTCCCACCACTCACAAAAATTAATTCAAGGTGGATAAAAGACTTAGATCTAAGGCATTAAACCATAAGAATTCTAGAAGGAAATGTAGGAAAAACACTTGTAGATACTGGCCTAGACAAAGAAGTTATGACTAAGACCCCAATGGCAATCACAGCAACAACAAAAATAAGTACATAGAATTTGATTAAGCTGAAAAGCTTCTGCACAGCCAAGGAAACAAGTAACAGAGCAAACAGACAACCTACAGAATGGGAGAAAATATTCACAAGCTATACATCCAGTAAAGGGCTAACAACCAGAATTTACAAAGAAACCAAACAGATCAGAAAGAAAAAAACAAATAACCCCATTAAAAGTGGGCAAAAGACATGAGCAGAAGCTTCTCAAAAGAAGAAAGGCAAATGGCCATAGTGTACCTCTGTCTTCCAGCTTCTTACCTAAGAATAATATCTGTTAAGAAATTTTGAGGTAAAAGAGTCAAGAAACTTTAGCGTGCAAAGAGCTTGTCCCAGGCGTAACCTGGACATCATTGTCCCTTGAATGCTATCAGTAAGGTTTAGTCTTAAACCTCTCCTAGGAAAACATCCTTCACCTCAGACAGTGCAGCATGACACTTTTATTCTAGAAACACTAAAGCTTGACCCTGAAAATGACTGATGATGAAATTTGTCCTTTATTAAGCACATGATTATGGGGATAAAGGAGATAGTAACATACTGCTTATCTTACTCTTAACTCTCTTAAGTTATGACTTGAGTTTTTCCAAAAATCATTCACGATAGCCACCTTTCAGCAAGGGTAAATTGATTTATTTCTCTTCTGAATTGAAGGAAGAAGTAATCTTCTGGATGTAGCCTTGAGCAAAAGCAAATGTTGAGTTGACCCCATTCTCCATCTATTTACAGCATAATGGGAGATGAGAAGGCTAAAGAAAAAATAATAAAAACTAAACACACACACACACATGCACACACATGTACGCACACATTCCTGGTTAAGTCCATCAAAAGAGAAAGTCTCCTCTTAATAATTCCAAGTAATTATCCCTTTTCTCTTAAGGAGTTTCAATACATGTATACAGATTCGATTCACTCCTCTCTACTCTTCTCTCACATTCAATCAGTCACGCCATTTTGATGCTTCTAAATCTCCAGTTCCTCTCATATCCACTGTCTTCTTGTACTCTTACTAGATTAGTTCATTCACTCATATTTTGTTATCTGGAATAATATTCTAACATACTAACCATTAGTAATTCCTCTGTCAGCAATATTTTATCTCTTAATCCAGATTTTTC
This sequence comes from Lepilemur ruficaudatus, assembly GCA_963574885.1. Lineage (NCBI taxonomy): Eukaryota > Metazoa > Chordata > Mammalia > Primates > Lepilemuridae > Lepilemur > Lepilemur ruficaudatus. The sequence continues at coordinate 10,313 of CAUYRT010032841.1, forward strand.
ACTTTGCCAATAGAAATGTATTTCTAATACAAAGGTTGGAATATTTAAATCAATTTCTCAATAAACTTCCAGGCCTACTAATTGTCTAAATAAAGTCTAGACTTCCAAAGATATCTGTCCCTACTCTATCTTTAACATCCTCAATTCACAAATAGCTGTCATCTGCTCCATGGGATAGGCTCAGTGGTGAGCCTTCTTGGTGTCCCTGCCCTTCCACCTGCTTTCATGCAGTTCCTGCTGCTCAGAGAATACACATTGGTGGGTCCACACTATGCCCACCCAGACAGGCGAAACCAGTATCTCTTCCCCAAATCCCTCACATTTTTTCTTTTCTTTATTAGTTCTTTCGATATTTTTAAACATTTCTTTATAGAAATGTTCAAACACACCTTTAAAAATAGAAAATAGTATAATAAAGACGCATATCAATCCATTTCCCAATTTCAACTAAATTATCAGTGATGGGCAAAATTTATTTCATTTATACCCCTCACCCACTTATCCCTCTCTACTGTTGGATTGTTTTAAGGAAAATTTGAGTCATTCAGTTGGGATTCTTTTCAAAGAGCAACTGTCTATCATCTACTTGATTACTTAGAAGAGCAGTTGATATAGGATAGGCAGGATAAGTTCTTAATTTTTTGCCCCTATTTACCAGTTTTCAGAATAATAGGAAATTGATGTGATAGTAAAAATTCAAGATAATGACCAATTTTGTTGTTTTATTCCTATTTGAAATCATGCATTTTAACATATTTGATGAGTTTCAATCCATTGAAGTCATTGTTCTTTGTGATACTCAAATTTCCCTATCTTTAGCCAGAGGCACCCTTTCGATTTGCGTCTTATTTCCTCTTAGTACGCTACCAGCCGTGCTTGATATATTCTTTGCCTTGTAGCATTACAATATCTTCTGTAGTTTTCATCCCAGGCATTTCTCTGAGAATCTCCTCTTGCTTTCTGTGGAAAATGGGATCAATAGTCTTCATCTGAAAGAAGAATGATTATTGCTGCTGGAATATTAGCCCTTTTCAGTGATCAAGACCAATAAATCATTTTCTGCAGATAAAATATCCCATGAGTTAACACTGTTTTCAATTTACATTTAAAGATAGAATTTTTTTTAACTTTTAAAAAAATTTTTAGTGAATCAATTTTATTGTATGCTTGATTCCACATATCATTAGCACAATAAATTATTTGCCTCTTCCTACAGTGTGTATATAATAATTACATAATAACATTAGCAATGTTGTTATTCACAAAACGAATATTATTACTATTGTTTAAGAAGTCACTACAGTTATTTTTGTCTTTAAAGTATAACAGCTAGAGACAGGTACATTACTTGTTTTTAAGTTTATGAAAAATAATTCTCCTTAGTGTGGTTAAGTTACTGAATGCGTGCATACACACACACAAATAACATACCACACACACATGCACATAATATGGTCACTCTTCCAAATAAGGCAGCACTGGGCCCAATCCATTGGTTGACGCAAATACCTAATATGTTAATAGTTTTTGAATATTAACTAAAAATGACTTAGAAACACAGCTTGGTCAAAGGTGAGGTAAAGGGTCTCAATACCCACAGATAAGCAGCGAGAGAAGGCTGGTGCTAATAAAGCCTCATGGCAAGAATTTCAGTTGCAGAAGGGACAAATGGTAGGCTGAGAGAGACAGTTTAACGTAAATTTGCTTTTGGTCCTTTAAATCACAGTTTGCTGGAGAAAGCCTACATGGCTTCCAGTTACCTTCTAATGTCAATATTTTCTATAGTGAAAATAGGCACTATAACCTATGAGTCCAGTTTATTCTTTGATGATATTTACAAACTTTTTTTTATAACTTTAGCGTAAATTGTTGGAATTTTCCTGCACCTTACAAATCCAAATACACAGAAGACTCACTTGCATCTGACAGGTAGGAAGCAAAAGGCATAAAAATAGTTCTGGCTGTTAGGATGAGAGCCTGACACCCAAAGTAAATGGCTGAATTTCCTTTTATTCCAAAGGCCTCTTTTAATAACCTTTAGTTAACTTTCACGAATGAGACAGTTTGTGGAAACATTAGAAAATACTTCCATTTTCATTGTCTCTAGTTTTAGCCTCACACACTAGGTGAAGGTTGCTTTAGACACAAGAAGTACACAGTTCAGTGCTTATTCCCTAGGAAAAGAAGTCAATATCAGTATGGTGACTCTCTGCTCTAAGTATTCTAAGTGCTCTTATTTTTATTCAAGGTGAGTAGCACAATAGGGCCAGGTGGGGGGGACACACAAACATCAACAAGATGAATGACTGATACCTGAACAATATAAACAGTCATAATCCAGGTGCAACTGAAAAAAAATCTAATTTCTCAAATAAAAAAAAAAAAAAAGTCTTACAAGTGAAAACATCTCCTGAGAATTTAAATAAGTTCCAAGGAATTTTAGAGGACATTCTAACATTTCCAAGGACTACTGGGGGAAGGGCGAAGTGCTATTTCCAGTAAAAATTAATAAAAGAGAGAATTGGCTTCAAACAAATATCTTGGGACAGCATGAGACCAGAACTTATTCTGGGCTCCTTCATAAATTAAAATGACATTTTGGACAGTTCTTAAACTGGAGAAGTAAGCTTTAGTTTTTCACAAAGGAGAGTCTATATAACTCCGGCACACAGCTGCGTAATTAACTGCAGTTTATACATGCAAAATCAGCTCTGCCCTTCTACTTTAATACTGAAAAACAAAATTGCTACTTGGACCAGAAATGTTTAGAAGGGGAAAAAAGAGAACAGAAAGAGGAGGCTGGGGATGCACATAGACAGGCATGGTGAAAAGCCGACGTTAAAACAAGAAGGTGACATAAAGGTCATCACTGCAGCACCATAGGGTATTTTTAGTTGATTTAAAATTCCTCCTGAACACCAAACCCAACCAGGGTTTGGACAGAGAAAGAAAAAACAGGAGAAAAAAAAAAAAGAAGAACAAAAATTACATAGTGGATAATGCATAAATAGTACATAATGATGATTATAATACGTGAATACTATCTTTAATGTAGCTAGATAACAGTAAGTCCCACAAACCCCGTAATATGGTAAACGAGGTCAAATCACAAATGACCACGAACAGCAAAATCAGAATAATCTCAGCTAACAAATATGCAGGAAAAGACAGAATTAGAAAAATCTCCATTTTAACACCCTAATGAAGCAAGTGATTCTGGTAATTGAAAGATTCTGGTAATTAGAAGAAAGTTGGATGGGGAAATCAACTAAAAAGGGCAATCGGGCTGCCAACACCTGAATCCAAATTTTTGCTTTAGTCATGTAGAGTCAGTATAAATAATCATTTTGTGGTTTTGCTGAGATGCAGTTTAAAGCATGTGGTATTCTATGGAGTAATCTTGTCAAAACTGGAACTTGACTCTAACCAACTTCTAGAGATAAGATCCAGTCTTGAGAATATATGAGGGGTAGGAAAACAGGCTGAATGATATCAAGAAAGAAAACTGCTAGAGAAAGTGGGACCATAATGCAGGACCATTGATACTGTTTCTGTACTAAGTCAAGGACAGGGAAAAATGGGAGGTGGGGAGGTGAGGGTATTAATAAAGTTGAAAGAAACTTTATGTAGCTATATATATATAGATATATATATAGATATATAAAGATATGTAATAGATGTATAATATATTATAGATATATAATAGATATATAAAGTAAATGTAAAGTCTCAGTTTTATTTTACTATATATTGGAACAAATAAACTGTAAAAATATATTTAAAGGACAACCAGGAAAATCTGGCTTTAAACTGGGTATTAGATACTACCAGAGGATTATTGTCGGTTCTACTATTTCTACTATTAGTTCTACATGATCTACTGATCATGGCATTGTGATTATTTCATAAAGTGTACATTTTAAAGAGATGATTACTGGTATCTGAACATTACAGACAGCCACAATCTATGTACATACAACAGAACTATACATCAAATTCCACAAATAAAATAAATATCTTATTGGTAAAACCATCTCCTGAGAATTTAAATAATTACAGGTAGATTTTAGAATTTTAGATTTCCAGAATTTAAATTTTAGAAATGTGAAAATAGCACAATGTCCAAAATTTACTTTTAAACTGCTTTATTTAAAAAAAAAAAATGAAGAAACGTGTGTCAAAGTGAGGAAAATTTGGCAAAAATTTGGTAGGTTTTAAAGCTGGAGAATGACTATTTCACTGTTCTACCTAAATGTGTTCATTTAAAAAAAATTAAAAACACTAAAAAATATATAAATTGCAGCTTTTTTATTCAACAAATATTTATTTGACATCACCTTTGTGCGAAGTATGGGAATTAAATGATGATTATTCATAGGCTATGCAGATGTAGAATTTAATTTTTACTTTATAAGAAAGACCAAAAACAGGTAAATAAAATATTTTGCAAAGCTACATGTGCCATGAAGGAAATAAACAGGATGCTAAAATAGAGAACGCTGGGGAAGACTGTCTAAGACATGGAAGGCATGTAGGATGGGATCAGCACCCTTAAAGACAAACATTAGGCTGAAACCTAACGGGTTTAGTCATTCTTTTTTTAATGAGGAAAAAGTTTTCTAGGCAGAGAGAATGAAATGTATGAAATCTCTGTGCTGGGAAAGAATTTGGCTGGACAAATAATTGAAAGGGTTTTGGAGCTTAGTGATAACCCGGATGAGCTGGAAGAAGGAAAGGGGAATCTCGTAGTTCAAGTAGATTTCTTAGGCTTTGTGAAAAGACAAATTTGTATTTTAGTTTATGTGCAATAGAATGCTACAGAAGGGTCTTAAGAGAATATCATTTTCCTTTTTACCTTTTAAGATCACCAGAATTGCTGCCTATAAAATAGTTTGGAAAATACAATGTGTTTACCTGTTTCTTCAGTTGACTATGTAATAGATAAGAGCCTGTATCATGCAGTAAGTGCTGGCTGCTTACGGTTCTATGCAGATACAAAAATTTTACTTTTTTTCCTCCTAGTTATTTCAGAACAGGAAAGAGAAGAATAGCGAAAATAATTGAAAAACTGAATGCTCTCCAAGCTCCAGTTATTGTTTAGAGTTTTAAGCAAGTCTATTTTCAACACAAGAATATCACTAACTTAAATGAATAAAGAAAATATCTTGCTTTTAGACAGTTGCTACAGTGTTTGTCTCCTGATAGAGAGGTACAACTAGGCATAGCAAGCTTCTCCTGAATTCCAGATGAATGATTTTAGAATGTGAGCCCTAAGATACATAAAAACCCTTAGGAGAAAAAATAAAACAACAGCAAAAACAACAAAGCAAAACAAAAAACTGTTTCTGGTCCTTTTATTATGCCAAAGTAAGTGTGGATGACTACTTCTGTATGTGCTAAATGACACCAAGAGGAATGTGTCTTCCTGTATTTTTTCCTAATAATAGTTCTTTATTTACATTATTTTCATTCTATTTTTAAAAACTTTTGAAACTTACATTAAGAATATAACCGAAAGCCAGATTTGTCTAGTGAAATAGCTGTTTCAGACAAGTGTGACTTATTTCTGACATATGCTGTACAAGCAATTGTATTAGGATGACATCCATCAAAGATAATGGCAAGCTAAAAATGGCACTCTCATATTTCATTCTGATAATCATAAAAGCATACACAGAAAGCCCTAATATTTCAGCCCACAGGAAGAAACCCTCCAATTGGTTTTCATAGCATAAATGTGTTTTAGCCAAAACAGTAAAAAAACGGCAATGCTCAGAATTAATCTAGTCATGTTTATAATTCCATTTTGGTGCATAGAATTGTTTCAAGTCAGTCTCTGCTTCTAGTTTCTGGATCAACATAAATATCATTATCATTTATCAAACATATTAGCCTACCTTTCTGTGCCTCATACTCTCTCCATACTTTGGCCAATTATTGAGTCAATTCTGACCGTATTTATTCTGCAGGAAAATGTACCTAGCCAAGCTAATAGACACTGGCAATTAATTCCAATGAGAAACTCCATCTTATAATTTTACCCTTAATATAAAATTTTCACTTCTTTTCTCCAGAAAAGGAAAAAAAAGAAAAGAAAAGAAAAATCCAGAACCCTAGAACTACTTCTGAAATGTCCTTGATATAAGTCAGGGGAAGATTTTCCAACTCACAGAAACAAAGCGGAATGTTTATGATGTGTCTTTTTTTTTTTTTAGAAGGAAATATGATTAACTCATTTTTTCTTTTAGTGTACAATTAAATGATTATTAGTAAATTTACCAAGTTGTACAGCTATTCACACAAATCAGTTTTAGAACATTTTCTTCCCCCTATTAAGACCCCTAATTTCCATCCCCAACTACATTTCAAGCATGTCCCTCCCCTCCAAAATGCTCACCGCTTCCCTCAGATGTGGGTCGACCCCCCCAGTCCCTGAATACCTGGTGCACACCACCACCATTTGAGCACCATAGTGTTAATCAGTCAATACCAATTTGATGGTGAGTACATGTGGAGCCCACTCTTCCGATATTGTGTCACCTCACTTCGGATAATGGGCTCAAGCTCAATCCAAGATAATATAAGCGGTGCTAGCTCACTGTCGTTTCTTAAATTTGAGTAGTATTCCATTGTAAACATATACCAAATTTTAATAATCCACTCATGAATTGACAGGCACTTGAGTTGTTTCCATGACCTAGCAATAGTGAATTGTGCTGCCATAAACTTTTGGGTGCAGATGTCTTTATTATAGATGATGTGTCTTTCTGCTACAGACTGCCCTCATACTCTAGATATATGTCCAATTCCCTATCATTGATATTTTTTTCTCATCAGAGAAAAAATTATAACAAGAAGGCATATGCCTGACTTTAAAAATCATGCACCAACTGTCTAGCATTTATTTGTCAAAGTCACATTTTCTACGAAGGGTGTATTTGAGCAAAAATAAGGAGACTGTATGAAGTGATACCTGGAGGTACTGGGGAATGTTCCAGGCAGAGGGGAGAACTGTCTCATGCTTACATGGTGAAGGTACAAGTTAAGGAACAATGAGAGTTTTTATTTATTTATTTATTTTTTTGGGGGGGTGGGGGTGTGACAGGCCTTGTGCAGGATAAGTTCCAGGGAGAACAAGATATGAGGTTAGGGAATAATAGAGTCAGATCAGGTAGGACATAGCAAGTAACAGAAAGCATCCTGGCTCTTCCTCTGAGAGACACAGGAAACCACTAGAGGGCTGTGAGCAGGGGAATGGTGTGATTGAACTTCGGTTTTAAGTAACATCTTCTGTATTGAGAATAGGCTTCAAGGTTAATAGTGGAAGCAAGAAGACCAGTCAACAAGACCAGTAATGACACAGTTGAGTGGTCAGAAGGTAGAAAGATTTGGCAGCACCCTTTGTGGTATCCTTGTGGAGAAAACAAATAGATGTGGCTGGAATGATTGGTTAATTCATGTAATTTATAGTAAGTGCCTAAATAAATCAAATTGACCTAAGTTAAAAGCTCTTATCCCAGGGTTCTGACCTTGAACTTGAACTATTTAGTTGTGTTATTAGTGACATACAAGAGCAGAAAATGTATGCTTGTAAATTTTACAGGTAAAAAAACAAATGGAGACAAATATGCTAATTAATATATTGGATAAATACCAGGTACATTTCCACAAACATAAAATTATAGTCCTATAGCTATTTAAATAAAGTAACTAGAAACCAAGGAAACAAATAAATTTCTCCAAATATAAGAGTATTTTGAGTGAATAAACTGAGGTGTTTTATTTAACTTTAAGCACACCATCAGTTAACGTATGAAGCCTCCTTAGAAATTGAATATAACCTTAGAGAACATATTAATGTATATAATTATACTAACTAAAAACAATGAAAGTATACTGTCTCAAATACAGGATTCATTTCCAAATAGTCTGGCTCCAAATCTAGTCTTAACTAAGATGTTATAATGCATGTTTTTGGAGACATAAAGTCAGCAAGCTGCCTGCTTAGTATATATTTTTATTTTTTAAGAGAGCCAATCTAATAAAAAATGAAGAGACTTCATCATAAGTATTTATATTGCCAGATCTGAGAAGTTATGCTCTTCTGTTAATGTTATATTTTACAAAAGTTAGCTATTGTCAAATAAGAGCATTTTTGGTGAAGGACTTCAGGTATCCCAGAATCTTCTACATTTATGCTACTACAATTATGCTCTTTAGTCTGGTAAAATAAGAACCAATGCAGGAAAATCAAAGGAGGCAGTCTGTGAGTCATGATGGAGAACTTAATGAGCTTTGGAATTATTCAAGAATTGAACATAAAAAAGTGAATTCTTTTTTAATAGAAGTGATTAAGTAAATGCTGAATTACTCATCTGACATGTGTGGGCTGAGGCTGAAAGGCAGATAGTGTCTAAGTGGTAGAAAGAGATTGAAACCAGAAATGGACAATTCCAGGGTATTCTCTGGTGTACAAGCAGAAAAGACTCTGGTAAAGGAGAAACAGTGGCAGCAGCTCAAATTAATCTGTTTGATTGTCACTCATATCCAAGCAAACAGAATGCTTCATGTAAGAGGGCACTGCAGGGAGCCTCACCCAGCAGGTACAGTAGGTGGAAATAGAAGGCTGGCAACACTCTGATTTGGTTTGGTTCAAGATCCCAATCTACGTCTACACTGTGGAGCTCAAGGAAACCTTCTATCTTCTCCCCAAGAAGACAGCTAAGCTGAATAATGGGTACTTGCAAGCCAGTGCACACTGATGCTAAAATTAACCCAGAAACAATTTCAGAGTCAGAAGATCAGAAGGATGAGACTGTGAGGTCAGAATGGAAGGGCCAAGTAAAAGTGAAAGTGAAGAGTTCTCTTTGCTACATACGAGAAAGAGCAGTTCAGGGAGCAAAGTGTGTGAAGGAGGATAGTTAAATTTGTGAGTCTTCAAACACTGGCTATTCAACCAGGTGTTTTTTATTACTGGAGGCAGGGTCATCCTGATTGCCTGGTTAAGATAAGCACTGGGAATTTGGGGGGCAGGGAGAATAATTTTAGAAGCACCAGGATGGACAACTAGTGGGTCTTACCCACAGGGATCTTAGACTAGATGTAGAAATATCCGTACACCTGCTATAAGAGTGCATCCACCAAGAGATGCAGGAATAAGGGCCAAAAAAAAAAAAATTTCTACCAACCCATGGAGGAAACATATGTTAAATAAATAGGAATTGATATTTAAATATTATTGAGTAAAGTATCTAGTTGTGTGAAAGTATTTTATCTCCTTTATAACGTAATTTATACCCTATAAAATAAGAGTAATAGTAACAATATTTGTGTTTTAAGATAGTTTATATGTGTATTTTCAAATATAGGAAAGAAAAAACTATAGGAAATTATTTCCTAATTTCCCACCATTTTAGGAAGTCCTCCTTCTTAGGCTGTAAAGTCATAGATGCAGTACTTAATTATAGTCTATTATAATTGAGCTAAAATAGATAATAAAAAGTGAAAAGACTCCTGAATTCTGACTTGAGTTACAACTCACAATATGAGTAATAAAAGATAAATATTTTTTTTTCTTCTTTGAGACAAGGTCTCAATTTATTGCCCAGGCACGAGGGCAGTGGCGTGATCATAGCTCACAGCAATCTCAAACTCCTGGGCTCAACTGATCCTCCTGCCTCAGCCTTTCGAGTAGCTGGAACTATAGGCACACCATCATGCTTGGCCCAAATAGATTAACTTTTAATATTTTAATAGCTGGTTAACAATGTCCTTATGCAGATATGTCTCTAGTTATTATCTTCTTGTTGAGATATACTGCTGCAGTTAAGACTTTACTACTATTACTTAGGTTACAATTTAGATAGCAATAGGGATTAGAATTTTTTAGGATTACTATTGTAATTTGCATATCTATCTCCCTATCTATAGATAGATAATATTCAACATTTTTGCTCTAAGTAATGTGTTTTACTTTTTAATTTTTAAATATTGGGGTAGTTGAATAATGAAGTAATAAAAATCATTAAATAAAATTTATGATTAAGAGCTTGGGACTTTAATTATGAATATAATACGAATCCTTTTTATTCCTTGAGAGGCATTTCGTGCTTAAATTAAAACACTCAATATGGTGTCAGGAAAAAAAAAATCAGACATAAGCCATTAATTAGAGTTAATTAAAATCAAACAATTAGCATAAGAATTTGTCATTGAGTCCATTATATTATAAAGACAGTTCTAATTTAATCGTCATAGTCAGAGCCTTGGAATAACGCCTCCACAGCAAGCACAGTCATTTTGAAGAAAGATGTTTGCCTTTTAAACCATGTCTTTCCACTAGGGAGTCACATATTGAAGGTTATCAGAGGGGAGAAGGTGGGCCTACTTCTAGAGAAATATTATTCTATGGCTTTATCATTATTTCTTTCTTCTCCGAGGAAGAAAATGAATTTCTCAGCTAGACATCAAAAAATTCTGGGAAGCAATCCATCTACATTTACACAGAAGTTTGTAGCCCTGTCAGTCTCAATCAAGACATGAATCAGATGCACAGAAGGAGGGCTTTCCCTGTTCCTTTGATGCATACACACAGGCTATGTGAGAGCAGGTGGTTAGGGTCATGATTGGAGTCCAAAACATTGAACTGGATGAAGTTATGAATTGGGAGAAAAGGACTCGTTTGCTGCTGCATGCTAGAACAGGTCTGAATTTTTCCAATTTTTTAGAATAATCACCTTTATAACTAAATGGGATCTACTTTACATAGCTTTACAACTTTTTATTTTCTAATACATACAGATTTATAAAATAAAACATGTATTATAAGTGTATTAGGGTTTGCCAGAGAAACAGAGAAACACAATAGGAAATATATATGTGTGTGTGTGTGTGTGTGTGTGTGCACATACAGAAAGAGAGTGAGAGAGAGAGATTTTAAGTAATTGGCTCGTGTAGTTGGGAAGGTTTAATAAATATAAAACTTGCTTGCAGGGTGAGCCGAAAGACTGAAGACCAAGAGAAGAGCTACAGTTCGAGTCCAAAGGCAGTCTGCTGGCAGAATTCCTTCACCCAGGAAAGGTCAGTCTTTATTCTGTTAAGGCCTTGGACTGACTGTGTGAGGCCTGCCCACATTGCGGAGGGTAATCTGTTTTATTTAATATCTGCCAATTTAAATGTTAATCTCATCCAAAAAACACCGTCACAGAAACATCCAGAATAGTATTTGACCAAATATCTGAACACAGATACTCAGCCAACTTAACATATAAAATTAACCATCACGGTGATATTTTGAGCCAGGCCTGTTCACATCAGTCTCAGTGAAAGGCAGACAACTTCCAGAAGCAGATATAGGGTGAGAAAAAAGCCAGTGACCCAAGTGCAACGTAAGAGAAGGCCTAACTGGTCAGTGATATTTTTGTGACAAATAACCCAAACTTAGATAGGGTTAATTTGCCCAGTTGAAAAGCCAAATTAGGGTATTACTTTGGGCATTAAATTGTTTCTGACATGGTCTTTGCAGGAGAGAACAGAGAAACAATTCTGAAACTCCTTGTTTGAGCACACAGGGCTCCCTGATGTAGCCTCAGACTGGGGTCTATCTCCCATCCCCCAGGCAAAAGAAGACAGGCCCTAGGAAGCCGGGTGGGCTCAGATGTATCCTTTATTTATAGTCTTCTCATGTGATTCTGGAGCTCATTATAGTTTGTGAATAGAAGTGATTGCCTTCAAGTGCTGCTTCATCTCTCCTCTCATGCTGGTTCTAGTCTTTTTAGAACACTGACCATAGGTTTCAATTTTTGGTGTCAATATTATGGTTATTGTTTGT
>CAUYRT010032843.1:0-10915 GCA_963574885.1 Lepilemur ruficaudatus
ATATAGAAAAAATAGCCGGGCGTGGTGGCGCATGCCTGTAGTCCCAGCTACTCAGGAGGCTGAGGCAGAAGGATTGCTTGAGCCCAGGAGTTTGAGGTTGCTGTGAGCTAGGCTGACACCACGGCACTCTAGCCTGGGCAAGAGAGTGAGACTTTGTCTCAAAAAAAAAAAAAAAAACAGTGCGTGACAGGTGAATTACAGGAGCCTTAAGTTCCAAATGTCCCCTAGAGACTTTCCTTTAGTGTAGTGCCCTCAACTCACTTCTCTTCTCCAAAGACAGAGGTCTAGTACCAAAGACCAAGACTGAATGCAAAGCAATGATCCCCGAAGGAAACCAGGTGGTTCTGTGGTTTGAGTGTGGACTCAGAGGCAAACTGACTGCTTGTAAATCATGGCTCTCTGTACCTTGAGCAAGTGACATGGACTTTTTTTAGCCTCAATTTCTTCATCTGTAGAATGGGCACCATGGTGTCCACCTCACAGGATTATTGTGACAGTGGCAGGTAATGTCATCTAAAGCACCTAGCATAGTGTCTAGAACAGTGGCAGTTTTCTTTCCTCCCTCATAGTGACAGAAGATAAGATTCGATTCAGTTTTCTTCTTAAAAAAGGAGGAGAAAAGTCAATCAAAAATTCTTCTTGTTCTGAAAGTTGCTAAACGACTTTCCAGAGAGAGGTTCCACGTCTACACCATGTCTGCGAGCCACCAGACACATGAACCAGAGCCCAGTGGGAGCTGTGGAGGAGATTAGAGGAGGGAGAAAGTTTCTGGCTGTGGGTGTCAGCAATCTGGGCGGGCTTCCAGGAAAAGGATAGGCAGGGACACAAGGAAGGACAAAAGCCTCCTTTTCGCTCTTAGCAGGGCTGTCCCAAGAGCAATGGAAATGCAGTGAGAGGACAGAGCAGACCTGTTGCACCAGTATGCAAATCATGTAATGAGACACAAATGACTCAGCAAGAACACGCGTGTGACTCACACACACGTCGGACTCTGCTGGCTCAGACCGGAGGAGTGGGCTTGCGTTCAGTCGGACCATTCTAAGGAGGTTTTGTTGGAATTCCACGGGACCCTAGTTTTGAAGCTAGGACCAGGAAGGAGAAGAGAACTCCACTTAGGGAGTGAGTTCCACATGCCAGGGACTTTCACGTACATCGTTTGGGGGAGGGGAGGCAGACACACACTGTTCTATCGTAATCTTTATCACATCCACAATCAACAGTTTTATTTTAGCAATTGGAAGCAAAATCTTACTGCAAGAAAAGGACTTTAAGATTATATTCTTTTTCAGTGAAGGAGTTTATTCAATATCTGTGTCTTTCATAGAGTCTTGAAGATAATAGGTGTATTTTTTTTAAAAATCTCTTTATGTTATATACAAGAAAACAGAAATTCAGAGAAGCAGAGTGACTTGTCTTGGGCCATATAGCCAGTATGTAGCAGAGAAAAGATTCCAATGTAGTTGCTCTGAGTGCAAATCAGACACTTTCTGCAGTGATGCTTGGGAAGCAGATTCCGAGGGCAGATTCTCAGATGGGGAAGTGAACACAGATTAGGCAGGATGCCAGCAGCAGCCTGTGTGAGATCAAGGTGATTTTGGCTTTCTGGTTTTGTCAGGCTCTGCTCACCCTTTTCCTAAGCACTTTTTTCAGGGTGCCTAGGACTTTGCTGAAGCCCCTGCAGGTGTTCTAATGCTGGGAAAGTCTCCTTGGTCCAGGATACAGGCATGGTACCATCTGGTCAGCAGGGTTTGACTTTCTCTCTTGGATCAGGTATACTTGGCCCTTTGAGTGGGAATGAATGGAACCTCCAGAGTTACTCGTTGTCCCTGGGACCCAGAACGTACTTAGTGATCCTGGTGAAGCCCACACCTTTGGCCTGGAACAGCTCATGTGAACTGGGCTCTGAACTGAAAAAATCCACTCCATTTAGCAGTGAGATTGGCGTGGGTTGGAGGGGGTTATTAGATCCTTCGATCAACTTCAAAGCCTGTTGCCACCGGCTTACTTCTCAAATCAGATGTAGCCACTGGGCGGAAGGTCACTGTGCAATCTCATTCTTTAATAATTTACTTGGTTTGGTGATATCACCACGGTCATTGAGTAAATCTCATTTACCGAGGCAAAAGGGTAACCTAGATTCTCAAGAGTGTCTTGAGTGCTCGTCCTGTGGTAGACAGGGTCTTCCTGTGTTGCCTCCTTTGGTCCAGACAACCCTGAGAAGGAGATACTATTCTCTCTATTTCACAGATAAGGCGACTGAGGCTTAGAGATGTTAAGCGACCACAGAACTACTGAGTGGCAGAGCCAGGACAGGAATCCGGGCTGTCTCGCCCCAAAATGCACTTCGCTATTGTACGGCTTTCCCCTAAATCCCTACCTGTAGATACCAGTCCTGACCTGGAGGTGTTCCTCCTCAAACGTGTTAGTTACTGATGGGCATCTGCGAGCGAGCTCTCGTCTGCCCACTGCAATTCCAGGCCTGACCACTTCCCAAAGGAATTCTTTTCCCAGGGCTGCCTGCCTCTTTCTCATTCATAAGCACTCCCTGCCTCCCTTCCTGGAGCTATTCTGATGACTGGTCTCTTCCTCTCTCCTCAAGTTCCTCTCCTGTATTTATTTTTTTTCTTTTATTAAGCTCCAGCCTTAAGTATCTGAGCCAGTGAAGGGGAGATGTGGACCTTGTCCGGTTGGGAAACCCACCCTTCCTCTGCCCCGCCCTGGTTTCCAAGGCCTGTGACCTGAAGTCTGCATGCAGGGGGCAGGGCAAGGGTTGGAGGATTTGTAACAAGCATTTTCTAAGAAGCTGCAGACTTTTCAGTGGGGGAAATAAGAAAATCTTGAGGCTACGAGGTCCAAATTGTGAAAAGTGGTTAAAAAATAAAACCACGTATTTACTGAGTAGAATGTCATGCCATCCTCTTCATCTGTGTTTATCAACCAAGCCGTCTCACACCCAGCCTGGAAGATAGTAGTTGTTACATTTATTTTGTATGTGAGAAACTGAGGCACAGTGAGGTTTTTCTGATTAAAACCTGTGCCCTTTCTGTTACCCATCCCACCCCTGTCCACTGCCACGAATAGCTGGAGGAAGGCCAGACCATAGTGGGAACAAATGGATGATTCCACATCCTTGAATTTGCCATTGTCCTAAAGACGTGTGTTGAGTTGGAACTAAACCAACATCATCTCCATCCCCACTCCCAAAAGGAAGGGACCTTTTGATGCATGATTGCAGAGTCCACTGGTGGGTCATTTCAGCTGAAATGAGGGAGTAGCCTTTGGCCTGTAGCTTTGGATTCAATGACTCTGGCATTGCCTATTGCGACCCAACCTTGCCTAACACCCAGGTTAGGTTTTCTTGGTACTCAGTGCCTTGATTAAAACCATTTAATTTTTCACCATTGCTTGCACTAACATTTTCCAACTGTGATTCAATAGGTAAGTGTTCTGTGAAAATAGTGATGAAAAGTCAAGTAAGTCTTTTTTCCTGCAGGACTTCTCATAGCCTTTAGTAATCTTATAAGCATTATGAGTGACAAAAATAAGGATTTAGTTTAGAGCATTCACAAATCTTTTTTTTTAATGACACTTAATATCCCATGCAATATTCCATGGAATCTGGTTTGGCAAAGACTGGCCTACTGAACAAAGTTCAAGTCCCTTTGACACCCAGGGCCCTTCGTGAACTGGGCCCTCGCGAGATCTGTAGCCCTGTTTCTCATCGCCCCCCGTACACCCTCTTCTCCTTTTATCCGGGACTGTTGGAAGTTCTTGGGAACTTTGGTGGCAGGCCCCAAAGTCATCCCTCTGCCTGGAATATACACCCCTCACTGCTGTCCCCTTAACTCCAGCAAACACCCATTCATCTTTAGGATTCAAGTCACGTATCCCTTCCCCTGAGAAACTGACACTGGACATCCTTTTTAGGATGTCCGTGGGAATCCAACTGAATTTACATATCAAATTCTGAATTTAAAAGTTGAGTATTCTCATAAATAAAAATTCTAGCTTGCTTTCTATCCAGACTGTCCTTGATGTCTCTCACTTTGTGAAGGCCCCATGCACTTCTTGCTAAGTTAATTATTTTCTATTTAATCATATTTGCTATTATGATGACTTTCTCTCTTAATTTGGATTTTTAACTGGCTATCATTGATAGATGAGAAAACCATTAACTTTTTTTTTTTTTTTTTTGAGACAGTCTCACTCTGTTGCCCAGGCTAGAGTGAGTGCCGTGGCATCAGCCTAGCTCACAGCAACCTCAGACTCCTGGGCTCAAGCGATCCTTCTGCCTCAGCCTCCTGAGTAGCTGGGACTACAGGCATGTGCCACCATGCCTGGCTAATTTTTTCTATATATATCTTTAGTTGGCCAATTAATTTCTTTCTGTTCATAGTAGAGACGGGGTCTCGCTCTTGCTCAGGCTGGTTTTGAACTCCTGACCTTGAGCAATCCGCCCACCTGGGCCTCCCAGTGCTAGGATTACAGGCTTGAGCCACCTCACCCGGCCAAAAACCATTAATTTTTTATCACTTGTTTAGCCACCAACAACATCAATGTAGTCTCTTACCAGTTTTTTGTTATTCTTAGATTTTCCAATAATGCATTTATATAGGTTTAAAATGATTATAAAGTTGCTGCTGTTTTCCACGCCTAGCCTTTTTGAAATAGTTCTCCGAGTAGTTGAGGGGTCAGTCCTTTGCGCTGTACGACGGCCGAGAGTGACTCCAGGATCGTCCACTCTTCTGTCTCCTTGAGACTGGCCGCTGCTTGCTCTATCCTCACCCCCAAAGAAGGTGTCCATTTGTCTCAGGAAGGGCAGAGTCACGCCTTTGCCTCCGCACAGGGTCTATCTTTAGGCCATCGGCCCCGCCCCTCCGCCGTCCTCCCTTTCTCCTGGCCGCTGCGAGCTCTTTGATTTGTAGTGGGAAGTTCCTCCTGTCTCCTCGCCTCTTCCTCCTCACTTCCCAAGTTCCCACAGGAACCTGGGAAGTAGCTTGTGCCCAGAGGTTAGAACGGAAACTGCAGCAAGATAGCTCCGAGGGGACAATGCCCAGCTGACGTCATTTCAACTTCTTTGCTTCAGCCAGAGGTGGTTTTTTTTTTCCATTTTTCTTCAGGTTACTCTTTGACTCCACCCAGTCCACTGTCCGTCAACCTCTGCTTGAAAGGTCTCCGGCATTGTCTGGTTGGTTTATGTGTTTCCTTATATTGGAATTCAAAATCCACAGTTCCTAGCAGTAACTCAGAAACTTGTCCTTCTTTTGAAACAGAAGCATCTCTTTGTAAATCTCACAGTAACTTCTCCTTATTGTTGGGTATATTATTACCGTGGCAATGCTCAGACGCAGGTAGTTTGGGGATTGTACAACCGTAATCCCCAGCAAAACACCCCAATGTTAAGTAAGTTGCCGTCAATTGTAAAAAAAAAGAAACCTTTACTAATCCTGATTATTATTCTGTAATTAGTTTCAATCAAGAAGAAGATAAAGGCCGGGCGCGGTGGCTCACGCCTGTAATCCTAGCACTCTGAGAGGCTGAGGTGGGCGGATCATTTGAGCTCAGGAGTTCAAGACCAGCCTGAGCAAGAGCAAGACCCCATCTCTACTAAGAATAGAAAGAAATTAGATGGACAACTAAAAATATACAGAAGAAATTAGCCGGGCATGGTGGCACATGCCTGTAGTCCCAGCTACTTGGGTGGCTGAGGCAGAAGGATCACTTGAGCCCAGGAGTTTGAGGTTGCTATGAGCTAGGCTGATGCCACGGCACTCTAGCCCGGGCAACAGAGCTAGACTCTGTCTCAAAAAAAAAAAAAAGAAGAAGAAGAAGAAGATAAAAAGAAACTAACATTTACTAAGTGCCTACTATGTGCTAAGCAGTACGCTAAGGCCGTTTGCATGTATTATGTTGGTTGGCTCTCCCTAGTTTATCTCCCTAGATAAACTATTTTTTCTTATTTTTTTAGTCTGAAAACCAAAGTTGTATTTAAATAACTGGCTTAAGGTCATGTCCAAATTGAATGCCACCCATGGTCCGGATGATTCCATTTAGCAGAAATGTAGCATGTGTCCCCCTGGGGTCTTAGTGCACATGAATGGGAAGTCACTTGGTGTTTGTTCCTCTTGTCTCTTCCCTCCAGCTCTACCTGCAGGCCCGCTTTACCTGGCGAGGTGCCCGCCTGCTCCGGCCCCTCCTGCAGTTCACCTTGATCATGATGGCTTTCTACACAGGACTGTCCCGCGTGTCAGACCACAAGCACCATCCTAGCGATGTCCTGGCAGGATTTGCCCAAGGAGCCCTGGTGGCCTGCTGCATAGTAAGTAGCGTCTCGTCTTCAGTATGCAAGCAGAGCCCTGGGCTCTTGCTTGTTGCTTGTTAAATGTTTCTAGCTCAGTGACCAAAGCCAGGGAACCCTCGTTCCTGTTCTCTGCTTGGCATCTGCAGAGCCACCCTGCCCTGGGATCCCTACAGTAAAATGAGAATAATTCCTGCTTCTTTGCAGTCTGTGAGTTTTGATCCCATAGCTTCTATAAGTCCTCTTCTCTGTAAACACTGAAGGTTTGGGTTCACACAATATTGCAGTTGGAAGAGATCGTAGATATTATCCAACTTGCTCGTGTTGTAGATGAGGAAATTTGGGGAAGAAACTTGCCCAAGGTCACATGTCAGTGTAGTCTCCTGACTCACGGTGCTCACATGCTGCCTTGGTGGACACTTAGTAGGCAGCAGAACTTCTCAGCTTCTTGGGAAATGTCTGCCCTTCCCTCTGTGACCTTTGGGGTGACTTGATCAGACCCTAAACTGAGTGTTGGCTGGAGAAGAGGAGGCTGGCTGAACCCTAAGCCTTCTCCCCATCTGAAGGCCTTGCACACCAAGTCACAGGTTCCCTAGCGACTGAACTTGGGATGTGCCACATGCTGATTTGTCCCAAATGGATGGGTTACCCTTTCACATATTTCATCCCTGACTCCCAGTAAAGGTGGGATAAGGCATTCTCCGTCTCTCATCTCCGTCAGTAAGCTCTGCTTTTCCTGCCTGGTGAAAGTTTTGAGGGGCTTAATCAGTAAACATGACCAAGCACCTACTTTGATCCATTGTGCCTTCCTGGGCCCTACTCAGAGCAGCTCACGACAGTCTGGCAGGAATCCCAGCACACAATAATGGCTGGATGTTTAAGCGCCACGCATGTAGATTGTACTGTTGTTAGTATTATCCTTGCTCGTTCACAGTAAGAATTATGAATAATAGAGAGATCTAAACCAGCTTCTTATCCCTTCCTGGTTTCTGAGCCTGGCTGCAGGCCGGTGTCTCCCTACTGCAGCCTCTTGCCCTCTCCTCTGTGATAGCAGTTGCCACTCTGGATTGAAGTTATTGACGTGTCTCCCTTTAGGCTGTAAGTTCCTTGGGGGCAGGGACCACATGCAACATAGATAGATGTTATTCTTCCTGTCTTACCAAGGCCTCTCCGGGATCCTAGCTCAGAATAAGTATATGTGTGCTTAATAAGCAAAAAGCTAAAATCAATGAATTGACCTAACTTTCTTGAGAGCACTATAGGGAACATTGTCTGGAAGGCATAGGGACGAATAAGGCCTGGCCCTGGCTCCTAAGGAAATCCCATTCCAGCGGTTTTTGGTTTGCACAGCCAGGCCCAGCATAGGAGTAACAGCACAATGGGGTGCTGTGATAGAGACGTGCGGGGAGCTTCAGCTGGCAGGTGAGGGCCTGACTCAGTGTGCAGTGGTCAAGAAGAGGGAGAAGGAGTTGCAACCATCAGAGTGGGCACAACAAAGCAAGTAGCATCTGAACTGCCTGCCAGCCTGTGACGTGGGAATCTTAGCCTAAGGGACGGGCTGTTCTGATGGCTTTCTTCATTGCTTGCTTTTTCTTTTCTTTCTTCTTTTTTTTAAGTAAAGGCCAGAAGGGAGAGAAATTGGGGGAGCAAACCGTTAATGAGAGCAGCTGTCACTGGCCAGCTTGTTCTCTGGTGCCTGGCCCTTTAATCTGAAGTGACAGTGGGGGATGGGTGTTTGCACTGAGGGGTAACCCTTTGCTGACTGTGCCCTTCTGAGCTTTGCTGTCAGCAGGGGGGCAGCTCGAGGGGGCCTGCTGTTGTTTCCTCCTTGGCGCCACTGCCCTAATTGGAGGCTCCTGCACCCCCAATTAAATAAATTAAAAAGTGAGGGGATCCTTCCTCGCCTTCCTCTCTTCTATATCCTAGAGCACTGGCCATGAGCAATTAGGCAGAGTGTTCGGGAGGACCAAGGCTTGTTTTTGAGAAGTGAAATGAGGAGTCTGACTTTGACGCTGCTTGGCTGTCACTGACTATAGCACGGGATAGGAATTTGGTCCCGGCACCGTGCTAGACGCTTTACCCATTGTCTCCTGTTAGCCACGTAATGCCATTTTCCTCTAGCCATTTTACAGATGGAGTAACTCAGGCTCAGAGAGATAACTCAAGTTAAGGTCAACGAGCTAGTGGACAGCTGCTCCCAAGATTCTAACCAACTTAAAGCTTTGCCCTCTACATTCTGCAAGGAGGGGAGGCCCCTGAAGTTGAAGGCCAGCTGGAGCTGACCCGAGGTAGAAGCTGCATAGACAGCTGCTCAAAGAGTATCATTTAAGTGTGCATGGGGTCCTTCCCAACCCTTTGGGCTCATCCAGTTATTGCTTTGATTTTGAAAGCCTATTTTGCAGGCTTGTAAAGATGGTTTGGAAAGGGGTGATAAATATCTTTCCCTGTCTTTGCCTACTCAGCCAGGGCAGGGACTCGATCTTATCACTTTTCTTCAAATACCTAACACTCAGCCTGGTGCACAGGAAGACCATTGGCTTAGAATCACAGCACTGGCAGATTCATTTCATTGAAGCCATCAGGGAGGCCAGAGCAAGGACGGGCCTGGAAGCTGTGGCTACTCAGCATAAAAGTTTGTGAATGCCCAGCTGGGAGAAAAGAAGGTAGTGGTTTTTTTTTTTGATTGTATGAGCTCAGGATTCTTTTGTCTTGGGTTTGATTGTTAGGAAGACAGAAGTAAAGTGCAGGACCGGATTGAGCTAGAGATGGGCTGGTCCCTGAGGAGGGGTGGGGAACCAAGAGGCCATCGGATGAGGACACCGGGTGCCCAGGAGAGGGAATTGTGGGGAGAATGAAGGGCATCTGCCTCTTGGGTTTTTCCCCAAGTGGTGCACATAGCTCTCACATTCCAGGCAGGAGTCCATGGCCTCTGCCTTGCCTGTGCTGTGTAGCAGAACGTTCTCCCAAGAATCAGGGCTAGCTGTCCCAGGGAATCCTGGCAAAAGCCAAGTTCTCCCCTTACTCAGGAACACATAGCACAGAGACATCTGCTGAGGTTAGGAGGCATGGGAAAGAGGCAGCAAGATCTGGTACAAAAGCCACTGCATGGGGTGCCAAGATGCCCAGAATGCATTTCCCACTCCGCCAGATAACCTCCTCCTGAGCCACGCCTCTGTGGACTTGCTGTTAACTGAGGTGTAGCATTTGCTGGTATTTATTGCGAGCTCAGTCACTTGGAGAGAAGAAAGAGCACCTGGAATTGAGTCCCGGCAGCCTGACATGGAGCCAGTGCTCCAAGACCCTGGCTTCTAAAGGCCTCATCTCTGGACAGCTCCCCACCTGCCGCCAGACTGCTCCATGTTTTCCAACACCCTGCGTGCTTATCTTAGACACCTGTCCCCCTTCGATGGGGCGCAGTTCCAATTTCAACTCATCTCTGATGAAACCTCAGTATTAGCTGCCTCTGCTGTAACAAATCACAGCAAACCTAGTGGCTCAAAACAACACAAATTTTTCTTAACAGTTATGGAAGTCCAAAGTGGCAAATGGGTCCACTGGGCTAAAATCCAGGTGGTGACAGGGCTGTGTTCCATCTAGAGGCTCTAGGGAAAATCCACTTCTTTGCTTTTTCTAGCTTTCTGGAGCTGCTGCATCTCTTGGCCTGTGGCCCCTTCCTCTGCCTTCAAAACCAGCACATAGAACTTCAAATCCCTTTCTCGTTCATTCTGGCCTCACTCCCATTGTCACATTTGAGCTCCTACCTCCCTTTCATAAGGATCCTTTGGTTACCGTGGGTCCACTTGGGTAACTCAGGACAATCTCTCCATCTCAGGATCCTAAACTTAATCTTGTCTTCGAAGTCCATTTTGTCATGTATGGTAACATCATTAACCGGTTCTGGAGATTAGGACGTGGGCATGTTTGGCGGGGACATCGTTCAGCTTTCCACACCCTCTCCAGTCCCTGAAGACAGCACTGTCTCGCTTCCTTCCACAGCCCTTTGCACTTTCTCCCTGCTGTGGCTTTTCAGGTCTGTGCTGTCGAATGCCTGCTCGTGTCTGTCTGCCCAGCTAGATTGTGGGGTGCCTTAGAGCGGAATCCGTGGCTTAGCCTGTTCATTCTCAGTGCCTGGTTCAGAGGCGGGTTTGCAGTGGGTGCTGGAGAAGCTTTGGGTAAGTGGCACATGATGATTTAGCTTGTGCTTCAGGCCAGACACTCCCCCTCTGAGCCTAGTTTCCTCATCTGTGATTGAACTTGGAGGCCCTGTGACCCCGTGACCTTTTTGCACAGAATTTCTACAGCGCAGCTGACTTTGTGGTGACTGACGATGGTGCATGTGTTACCCTAGAATGTTGGGCCAGTCATTGCAGAGCCTCGGGCGACAGGCTGTGACAGCCAAGCACTTTTACCCCGGTCTGTTGAGGGTAGATCCTGTCACAGCAGGCAGACTTGTCTAGACAAAAATCACATGCCAAGTGGGAGTGGGTATGGTTTCTTCCCCCATTGCTCACTAATTGAATGCTTTCCAGAAAGAGAAGACAATGACACACAGCACAGACGGAAAACCAACCTACACAGTGTCATGGTCTCAACACAAAGACACAGGCACTTAGGATC
>CAUYRT010032846.1:0-13815 GCA_963574885.1 Lepilemur ruficaudatus
AGTCTTAGCTGAGATGAAAGCATTGCTTGAGCCCAGGAGTTTGAGGTTGCAGTAAGCTATGATGCACGCCACTGCACTCTACCCTGGGCGACAGAGCGAGACTCTGTCTCAAAAAATAAAAAAATGAAAACCGCTGGGGAAGATGCTAAGGTATAATTCAGGAAAAACAGAACAAGAAACCAGAAAACCTGAAGTATAACATATGTGTGCATTAGCAGGTATTCATGCATACTTAATTTTCCTACTTGCAAAATATGACTAAATATATCACACAATTCACAGGGACATATGGAGAGTAAAATAATGTGAAAAGTTACATAAATTGTTAGGCATTCTAATTAAGCCATTGCTATAAAGAAGGTGCTTACAATTTCCAGTCTTGCACTTTTACATGTGTTCCCTTCTTCCTATATTATTCTTCCCTCCTACAATCTGTACATTTACAAATGGGTTAGATTAAATGCTACCTAATCTTTTAAAAATGTTAGAGATGCCAGAACTTTAAATATTATTTGACTTAGTGTTTTTCAAATTTAATTCAGGTCTTTTACTATTGCCAGTCCAGTGGTCTTTCCATGCTGCTGTATCTAGTACCTGGTCTCTATTCCTTTTCTGAATTTCCATAGTACTTCCTTTCTCCAAGTCTTTTTGATTTTTATCTTGTACCATTTAATGTTTAAGTCTCTGTCCTATTAGACTGAGTTCCTACAGGAACATGTCTGATTTATCTTTATAACATCACAGCCCCTAGCATATAGAAAGCACTCAAAGGTATAGAATGAGTAAAAGTCCCATGGAGAATATAGTGATAACCACAACAATTCTTTACCTACTGATCTGGGCTCCAAATTTATCCTTGCTCAATACTCCTCTACAGAACTCTCCAGGTCCAGTCAAACGCAACTACTCAGTATTTATCACTTATTACTTGAAAAACCAATGCCTTGGCTTACAAAAGTATTCTTTTTTTTTACAACAGGACTCTTCTGAGAACAAAAGTATTCTTTGGTTCACCAAAACCCTGCCTAATGTTTTAGTATCTAGTTCATATATATTCTTTCCAAATCACTTTAGTCTTCCAAATGTATAATTCTTATCCATACTGCTTTTGGGAACAATTATTCATGCACCCTGCAGCAACAATGGGATCGTATCTTGAGGGGGAGTTAGGTTCTAATACAAAAACCACAGTGAAAATTATGCTTGAAAATTCCATAGGTCACTCATAAGCTTGGTAAGATAGTGAAACTGTGAGGAGCATGAGGGACTGGGACTGACAGAGGGAACAGCAGATAAGCATCTCATGCTTACTCTGGAACATGTGCTCATTGAGTAGAGCTTCTGGAATAAGCTTCTGCATTATTTGTTATTCCTCCTTGGATATGGGCAGCAAGCACTACAGCTGCCTTTTTTTTGTTTTAAAACCACTACACTAACGAAGATATAGCTGCCTTTTTTAAGTTGAATGCATGCATAATGTATCATCATTGAAGACCCTAACTATAAAAATTATTAAAGGCAACAGTACTGAGTTTTCCTTTCTGGGGATCCTACATAATATTTGCTGATTTGATTCTTAAGCTTCTTACCCCCAAAGTCAGTAACATTTTAAAGTAATCCTACAACCAAATGAAATACAAAAATAGAAACATACAGTTTTTGTGTCACAAAGAACATGTTGTAAAGAAAATTCACTAATACCATTAATACACCCTACAATTTGTCACTAACATCTTCCTTAAAAAAACTGGTTAAAGTAGAAAGACAATCAACTTACATCTTCATCTTCATTAAAAGCTGCTGCTACGGAAAGAGTTTTTGGAGCAAGAGTTGGAACAGTTTCTTTAGGCTTCTGAAAAAGAAACGTATTAAAAAGATCATCACACACTTTTCTGGGGAGCAAGTTAAAAAAAAAAGAATATCACATAAGTAACATTTACATAGGCTCATTTAACAATGTGAATAATTTATCTTGAAAGAACCAACTTTATGTCTTCTTTGTTTTTGGTTTGGTCTACAAACTCTTGGTTTGTAGAATGTGTGAACTTTATGTCTTCATAGAAACTTACATAGTAAGGAACTCAGGACTTTGGATAAATCTATTCTCTTTTTGAAAATGTGGATTATTGCTGAGTAGGTTTTACTTTACCAATTTGTTGTATCCATTTGTTTCCTTCTTGTAAAGGATTTTCTAGTTAGGATCTATAACATCTCTCAGCTAAGGAGTACTTAGTACAGGTAAGAGAAAATGATTAGTAATACTTTCCCATAGTAACATTAGATACAATGTGCCCTGAGAACATAAAAGATACCATGACTCATCTTTCTGTACTAGCTAGCTTTCTGCCCTTAGGCCTGTAAACATCCACATCATCTCTTCTAACCCAAGGTTTTTGAAGAATTAAATTGTCCTCAATATATCCATCTTTTCACCACCCTTGTCTTCAATCACTGCAATCTGGCTCCCTCTCTCTCCATTTTCCTGAAATTATTCTCTGTAGGGTCACCAATGACTAGTGTGCTACACTTAACTCTAATCATCAGCTCCTTTTTGAAAACATCCATACTGTGGCTTTTTATTGGTTATTCATCTAATTCTCTGACCTTTTGTTTCATATCTCTCCCCTCCGTGTTGCTCCCCACTTAAGGTACTAGTATCCAAGATTTTGTTGTTAGCAACCTTTCCTTCTCTGTACTTCTCTGGTTAATTTCATTCATTTCTATAGTTTTAACCACCAAATCCTATATCTAAACCTCAAATAGGCTGTCATCTGCCTGCTGGACAGCGCCACTTAAGAGCTCCCATGGGTACTTTAGTTTTATAGAGTTCATAGATGCCCAAGCCAGAAAATCCTTTCCTCAACTTACAAGGTCCTGACTATGTACTTATTTAACAGACTTAACTCTCCCTTTGCCTTTCCATCATTACTACCACACCACCAACCTAAGGCCTTCAGCATCACTTGCCTGGACTTCTATTAGAAATACCAGGCCAGGTGCGATGGCTCCCGCCTGTAATCCCAGCACTCTGGGAAGCCGAGGCGGGCAGATCCTTTGAGCTCAGGAGTTCAAGACCAGCTTAAGCAAGAGGGAGACCCCGTCTCTACTAAAAATAGGCAGAAATTAATTGGCCAGCTAAAAATATATATAGGAAAAATTAACTGGGCATGGTGGTGCATGCCTGTAGTCCCAGCTACTTGGGAAGCTGAGGCAGAAGGATCGCTTCAGCCCAGGAGTTTGAGGTTGCTATGAGCTAGGCTGACATCGCGGCACTGTAGCCCAGGCAACTGAGTGAGACTCTGTCTCAAGAAAAAAAAAAAATACCATCTCCTCACTTTTTGTGTTCTTTTTCCACCAACCCCCTCTACTGGCACCACAGTGATGTTTCTAAGATGCAAATCAGTTTAAGTCTCAACACTCCTTATAATGGTTCCATGGCTTCCTAGAATGTAAATAATAAAACCAATTACACTATAGAGTACAGATCCTTTATGATTTGGGCCTATGTCCTCCTTTTGGGAGCTTTCTATCCCTACATTTTTGTTTGTTTGGTTTTTTTTTTTTGTTTTTGAGACAGAGTCTCACTCTGTTACCCTGGCTAGAGTGCCATGGCGTCAGCCTAGCTCACAGCAACCTCAAACCCCTGGGCTTACCCGATCCTTCTGCCTCAGCCTGCCGAGTAGCTGGGACTACAAGCATGCGCCACCATGCCTGGCTAATTTTTTCTATAGCTGGCCAATGAATTTCTTTCTATTTTTAGTAGAGACAGGGTCTCGCCCTTGCTCAGGCTGGTCTCAAACTTCTGATCTTGAGCTATCCACCCGCCTAAGCCTCCCAGAGTGTAGGATTACAGGCGTGTCTATCCCTACATTTGCCCACCAAACAAGTTCCAACTACCAACAATTTTCTGAATGTACCATATGTGGCTTTACATCGAAACTGCCTTTGCATGAAAATGCCCTTTTGCTCCTGCCTGCATTCAAAAGGACAACTCAACTACTACATCATCAGTAAAATCTTCTCTGACCTGCTGAAACAAAATTAACCATCCCTTCTTCCACACACACACATTTTGTATAAATACTGTTTACTCTTGAAGGAATAAAAAATGTTAATTTGGAGATCATATTGACTCTAGAAACATCCTTTACTTTTTTAAAGATGTCATGTATTTGCTATTGTAGACACAAGTATTTGTTGATTGATGACCTATCTTTTCATATCATACAATCAAAAGCAACAGTTCAATTATTTTTTTGTATCCTACACCTCATTCCCCCAAGAAGATTGTGTCATTTTAGGTGGGAGAGTTTTTTTTAAAAAACCAACACAGTAAAACTTTTTAATTTTAGAAAACAAAAATCTGCTTTTTTAAAAAATAAACTACAATCTTCTTTGTGTAAACACAGTTCAAACACAATCTTCAAACACAGTAAAATCTAGTTCATCAAGGGGACCATCTGTATTAGAAGTAAACATGAGAATACATGTTTAATATACTGCCTATCAAAAAACATTTATGTAGTTAGGTCTATGCAAGTTTAAAAAAAATGTATTTAAAAGAATCAGCTGATAAAGATGTGTTTATGCATTAAAAAAAAAAAGAATAAGCTGAAATAGAGAAAAACAATAATGAAGTAATAATGTTATAAGTTAATATCTTTTGTTCAGACCGAATTAAAAAAAAAATGGAAGATATGGAAAAAGGCAAAACAGAGCACAGTGTGAGGGGTAGGGATTCTAACAGTAGCTCTTAAATTAGAAAAATAGCTCAAACATACTGACTCTTTAGGAAACTGCTTCAGACCACATTTTTAAGATCTTAGAATGAACATCTAAAGCAGGGAATAAAATTGTACACATTTGGCAAATGAACATTAACTTTCACAGCATAAACGTGAACAAACAACTCAAAAGCAATTTTCAGGATTTTTGTCCTCACCCAAGAATGTAACCGTTTTCTAAAGCCAAGAGCAATACACTACCTAAGTAACTTTTTTTCCTTAAATAAGAGATCTATTTGGTTGAAGCTTATGAATTTGTCATAATATAGGTCAGAAATAAATATCCATAACTTCATATGCTTCAATCTAATATTTCAAATACTTCCAAAGGTTCCAAGGTTAACAAGTATCAATTCAAGATTTACACTTCAAGGATCAAATATTGTCTTGTAAAGTATTCCCACTGTAAGATATATAGTATTCAACACCCATTTATAGTTCCAAAGTAAGAAAATCAGGAAACTCTTATCAAGCAATACCTTATAAATATTAATCTTTTAAGATACAAAATAACTGATTTCTAGGTATCATTTTTAGTATTACTGGCAATGAAAGATAAATAAAATGAAATTCTTTCTGAAAATATTTTTCAGAGGATTTGCTCAACTTAGAAAAATTCTAAGTTATTACCTTTTACCCTTTTTTTTTGGAGATGGGGTTCTTGTCTCACTCTGTAGTGCAGTGGCACAATCATAGCTCACTGTAACTTGGAACTCTTGGGCTCAAGTGATCCTCCTGCCTCAGTCTCCCAAGTACGTGAGGACTACAGGTGCACATCATCACACCTGGCTAAGTTATTACTTTATAAATCATAAATTCCCTATAACAGTTCCTTCAAATATTCCAAACCTTTCTTTTTTATTTTATTTTTTTTTGGAGTCACTCTGTTGCCTGAGCAGGAGTGCCGTGGCATCAGCCTAGCTCACAGCAACCTGAGACTCCTGGGCTGAAGTGATCCTTCTGCCTGCCTCAGCCTCCCAAGTAGCTGAGACTACAGGCATGTGCCACTATGCCCAGCTAATTTTTTCTATATATTTTTAGTTGTCCAGCTAATTTCTTTCTATTTTTATTAAAGAGGGGGGTCTCGCTCTTGATCAGGCTGGTCTCGAACTCCTGACCTCGAGCAATTCTCCCGCCTCGGCCTCCCAGAGTGCTAGGATTACAGGCATGAGCCCTTTCTTTTTTTTTAAACAGCTTTACTGAGATACAATTTATCTAGACCTTTGTTGAACAGGGTGCTAGCTAATGATTTCTTAAATACTTACATGTAAGTTCATACATCAAAGATTATTTCTCAAGCAATGAACCTTTTTATACTTAATTTACCATAACCTAGTCAAAGCAAGTTTCCAAAACAAATCCTTAAGACCCATTATAAACATCATATATAAAATAACAACTCACACTTGATCCAAGTTTGATGGATATGGCTGATGCTTTCTTTGTCGTCTGACTACCTATGGCAAATCCAAATTTGGAGATCTTTGTAGGCTTTGTTGGGAGGTCTGCAGCTTCTTCTTCAGCTGATCTCTTCTCAGCGCTGCGACTGGAACTTTCCCCTCCATTACTGGAAGAAACAGTCTTAGTTTTCACAGGTTTTTCTGCTTCTTCTTCAGGTCCTGGTGAAGTCGAAACAACTTACCAAGATGAGCTATTTTTACTGAGCAGATTGATGGGAGCAGCAACCTCAAAAAGCATCGTTATAAGGAAGATACCTCTGCAGTTGTCACCTACTGACCCAACAGTCTCTTCCACTGTTTGTTAGAGTATACAGCAGGAACTGAGATTGTGTGGCAGTAGAAGAGGCTCCCATGAATTAACTAGCATAAAATACAGAGCAATTTAAAATTATAAACAGAGAGTTCACAAAAAGTAAAGACCCTTCAACTAAACTCTATAAGTTGTACAATAATCTGGTTATTTGTGGGATTTTGCATTTTAGAAATCAAGATCTATAAATTCTTTTACACAAACTAGTTTGTGAGCAATTAGTTACATGGTAAGAATACATCTGGCCAATAAATTCTAATATTCTTCAATAATGTAGTACTAATCATACAAAGTACCTAGTTATGAATAGGCCCATTATTACCCAAACAACAGTGTTAATACAGCCTAGAGTTATTTTCTTGAGTGATGTGTTCCTCATGTACATCTCATACAATCTTAAGAGTTGAAAAAGAACTTCAAGGAGGACTTCAAGGTCATCCCCTATTGAGTAATGTAATTCTATTCTGAAAACTTGGTTATCACCTGTTTAAAGCTACCTGTAAAAGCTATTAAAATCATACTTTGGTTTACATATTACTTTTTCTCATGAAAGAAAGATTAATTATAATTTCAATGAGCAGAAGGTATACAGATGTAGGTTTGGAAGGCAAGATGTCTTTCAGCAATTTTGCTTATGTTTGTACTAAGCTGGTAAAATTAGTTCATATCCTGAGTATCTTAGGTCTGTTATATAAGAAGGCTAGTTAGGAACATATTGGGGAGTTAAGGCAGAAGAAGGCTAGCTGATCACTAAAAATTTTATTTTCTTTCCCCAGTTTGCCAAGTCACCCTATAAAATGTATTCTGATACACTACATGAGGAGTTTATTTATGGTGAAAGAGATGCTCCAAGGGATGGTCCTGACAATAGTTAAGAAAGCAGGACAAAAAGCTAGAAATAAGGAGAAAAAAAATCACACACAAATAGACGGACAAATAAAAGATTAAAAGACCAGAGTACCTAAATCTATATAGTTTTGGAATGATGGGGTCTCTAATACGCATTTTAAACATAACATTTGATTGTGTTTAGATGAAAAATAAAAGGAACTCTTTATTCCCTTTGGATAAAGGGTAAAGGTTATATTGACAATATAGGGGAGGGAACTGAGCAAGATTATGTTTTGGATTTCCCCAAAAGGCAAAGATAGCACTAGAATGGTTGCTTGAGGTGCCATTCACTTATTTATATATAACATTTAAAAAGCACCTGAAGAATTAAAAAATGAAGACTGCTATTCAACGTAATAGTTGAAAAACAACTCAATTTAAGAAATACAAAATTTCATTAAAAAAGAGCATGATGCAAACAGTTTTTTCAAAGTCTAAGTTTATAAATAAAAGCATTTATGCTAATTTTATTCTGTATTCTTTTTATAGTTTTAAGCAAGTATGATATTTCATAGTAAAACCCAAACAGTAACTACTTTTCTGGGACTGACACACAGCTAAAATCAAACTCATTGGCTCTACACATTGGAACATAGAGAAACATATAGAAATCCCATTGAGTTTACATATAGAAAAATCTATACACTAAAGGCACAAATTTTGTGCAAATACAAACTGACAAATATCAAAACAAATAACATAAAGAACATTTAGATGTGACTATATTGTTAACTCTGCTCTTTGAACTGTGACCCAAGGGATATATAATTAATTAGTCAAGATTTCCACTTCTTTTAAAACCTATCTTTTCTTACTTCTAGGTCTCTTTACCAAGAAAATAATTCTGGAACAGAGAATCTAAAAATATTACAGTGTAAATGAGAACAAGTAAAAATATTCTTATTATAACAATATTAAATTTGACAACTAGTTGAACTCACATGTGCTAATAAATGGAACACAGTAATCCTGTCTAATCCCAGCATGCCATAGGGAAAATTTCAATGGAGACTTCGTCAGAAAAAGATAGTATGATAAAGGGAGTTGGGAGAACTACTCTACCATTCATTAAGTAATCAACTGGCAGCAACTCAATTTTATTCATAACTGTGTTGTTATCTGAGGCAGCAAATGAGACCACCCATACCCCAGGTCTACACTGAAGATCAAACATACTATATCCATTAGGTCATGTCTACACATTAATGATTCCATCTCCAGAAAATTATTTCTGGATATATTAATAGTAAATAACTGTTAGGCTTTGCCCACTCTCAAGAAGTTTTTTTGCTTTTGTTTTTAAAACAACTGTAAAAACACTATCAGTATCTTTAGATCTGATCTACTCTTTTAGAAATATTGTTATGGGAAGCTAAAAAATTTAAAAAAACAACAGATCTACTCTTCAATGACGAGGTGGGAGCAAATGGGGAGTGAAGGAAGGTGAGTACAGTATTAGTTTTCATTTCTTAGCTTTAAAAGGCTCAATGTGTCACATGAAATAGATGTTATTTTCTCTCTATATAATCCTCTTAATAGGCATGTAGCAAAATACAAAAAACACTTAGGAAATAAAGCAAATGGAATAAACAATGAACTAAGATGGGAAAATATGACAGCCAAATCTGTTATCAAATGTGATTGTCATTACAATTTTTACAATTTCACATGTAGTTCATTAGAAGAGAAAATTATTTCAACCTAACGTGAGTTTTGAAATATGCCATTAAATATCAACATTAATTCCTAAGTACATTACGTGTTTTCCTTTAAACAAACACATGTACTACTTTAGTATTTGGGGCTTTTAATTAAAGACTTCTATTTTCAATTCATTTAAAGACATATTTTGTACTTTGGGACTGTGGAAAACAAAATTTTAGATGACCACAGATTAGTACTGTGAAAACTTGTAGTAATGTGAATTATAGTTTAAAGAATGAATACATACAAGGTCAGTTTTTAAAATTAAGAAAATAATATATCAATTTATAACATAAAATATGGATAAAATTACAGCAAAATACAAGCTTTTTATTAAGGAATATTTTAATAGAAGAAATTTTATCTAATTTGTATTCATTCTGAGTAAACAAAATGTGTTGATTAATTAATGTGAAATCAAATTACACAGGGCACTAGCACTTTTTTCTTTTTCATTGAATTGTTGGAGAGGATGGGTGGGCCTTGGAGGCACCTTACTTTGAAAAAAATTACCTTAAAATAAAGTTTAAGCATATAAGGGCAACTTCCATGACTCATTTGCATTCTGGTAGCTTCCTTATCTGAAGGGCACATAGCTACCTTTCTAATGGGACTGGTATACAGCTGAAATGAGAATGTATTCAAGATCCTATTAGTGTCTCACATAACAAATGTCAATTTCACTGAAACAGTTCTTAGTATAACTTAAAAAGTTTAAGATGGCCATAATTACGTATGAATAGTTCTCTAAAATTTCTGTTTACTTCAAAGAACTACAAAAAATTAACCAAAAAGAGAGGAGAAAAAAAAAAAACCTACCCAAAGCCTTCCCCTATTCTTTAAAGTGAAAGCAGGTAGTTCAAATAAGCAGCTTCTCTTACAGACATAAACTAATGTTAACTACGGAAGTTACTCATAAAAACATACCTTACACTTCCAACTTAGTAGACTACTCAGCAGGAATTAAAATTCAGAATATTCTCTAGGTAAGCCCCTGAGACAAACTTGACAGTGTTTTCAAAAAAGTGATTGCTTGCCACAAAATTATGAATTTAGCAATATCCACAGTATGAAATGTTTTAACTATGATGCCTCTGCAAAATTTTATTAAAAATATAACATTCAAAAATGGTTTATATGCAACAGCACTGCTTTCCTGTAAAGGAAATGAGGCAAATTACGTAGAAGTTAAGGGATATTACTTATTCTAAGTTACCAAAAAAAAGGCCATAATAACCTTTCTGATGCTAATTAGTAATTTTACACTATCCCCCAACATGCTAAAATGGAAACATTAATATTCATACTACAGAGCTAACTAAAAGGGTGGCAGATAAATTATACAGTGGACACTTTGGCACATTTTGGCAGCACATTAAACACACCTTTTCTACCCTCAGTCAAGACAGTTAACAAGATAGCCTTAAAGTCAAAGTCCCATAAGATTCTTTAGGCTATAGATTTTTGCTTTTCCTCAAACTACTTCTAAATTTTTATATAAATTTATCCAACAATTTCCAAGACAATAATTTTTTGGAGAAAAATACCCCCAATCAAAAAGTACTAGATGGTTTAAGTTGTTGTTTCGTAAGCTATGTTACTTGTAAAAAAAAAAAAAAAAAGAAAGAAAGAAAAGAAAAAAAAAGAGGAAGGAGGAGGGAGTTCCAGCTCAAATGACAGCACTGTGCACAGTTTTTAAAAAGGAAATTATGGGCCGGGTGCCATGGCTCACGCCTGTAATCCTAGCACTCTGCGAGTCTGAGGCGGGTGGATCCCTCAAGGTCAGAAGTTCGAGACCAGCCTGAGCAAGAGTGAGACCCTGTCTCTACTATAAATAGAAAGAAATTAATCGGCCAACTAAAAATATATGTAAAAATTAGCCGGGCATGGTGGCACATGCCTGTAAGTCCCAGCTACTCGGGAGACTGAGGCAAAAGGATCCCTTAAGCCAGGAGTTTGAGGTCTCTGTGAGCTAGGCTGACGCCACGGCACTCTAGCCCGGGGAACAGAGTGAGACTCTCTCTCAAAAAAAAAAAAAAGGAAATTATGGGTCCAAAGTAATTAAACATTACACTTAAATCTTTTCAATAATTTTGTGTTCCAAAGCAATGCACATTAAACACTATGTTAGTAGGCCCTACTAGTTACCTTCCTATGCTATTAATCTTCTATATCTTCTCATATTAAATACTTTCAGGGATAAGACTTGAGGTTGTTAGAATAGAGAAAAACGCTCTAAAGACATTACGATCAGCTCACACATGTTAACATGTTAAGTCATTTGCCTTACTATGACAAAAGGGGGGGCGGCTGGAGAGATTACATGATGTTTTCTTTTCCTTAATGTACAAGAGCCAAATTTACAGGGGTGGAATGGACAGAATAAGGATAAGCTGTAACCTGAGTTTAACACGGTAACAAAATACAGGAAGAGTTATACTGGCCTATTTAGCCACCTAAGTATCTGGCAGGCGGTCAGCCGGCAACAGCCTAAGAAAAGGTAGATACTTCAATTAAAGGCAATCAAACCCTAACCCTAGACCGCAGCTTAAGTCAGCAGGCAGGCAAAGACATTCCTCTTTCCCTCTATCACCTCGGGCCATCCTGTTACAGGGTCAGTATTAAGCTTGAAAATAAAGGAAAGAGAACAAGCAGGGGCCGTCCACACCAAGCGTAATTAACCCCTGCCTGTAACTGAGAGGCCGACACCGTCGGAAACTCGGCCTGCGGCCAGTTCCCGCAGCCACTACCCGGTGGTTCGCACTGGGGTGTTGAGGTGTGTGTGTATGTTTTGTGTGATGAGCGTCTCCGGTGTGTATGTTTTGTGTGATGTGCGTCTCCGGTGTGGCGGTAGCAGCTCCTGCACCGCCGCTCCTGGTCCCACCCGAGTTCGGTCTCCCTTTTTGGCGCCCATCTCCCTTCTGCTCGGAAGCAGGGCCTCCGCTGGGGCCAGGAGGTGACGAACAGTGGCCGGCTCTCCTCTGGCAAGGAGGCGATGTGGGCCCGGATCTCAGCGGGCCGCACCGGGCGTGCCCGGGGCTCGTCTGGGCCCAGCACCTGGCCGGGTGAGCGCCAGATCCTCCCATTCTCGTTCGACCCCACTCCCCCCACCCTGGGGGAGCTCAAAGAAAGGCCCGGAGTATCCCACGCAGCCCGCGACGCTGGGGTTGTGTTCACCTCCGGCGGCTCCAGCTCGCTGCGACTTTTCAGGCTTCTCCTCTCCCGCCTTCCCGTCCGCCATTTTCCCCGCCGCGGCCTCCCCTGCAGCCACGCCAAGGACGTCACGGCCCCGCCCAGCAACCATTGAGCTTTGGAGCCAGCCTGCGAGACGGCAGCCTAGAGCGGCCCCGAAGAGCGAAGAGATCGCCTTCGGAAACGGACGTGGCTGTGACGTCATGGATTAGCCGCCCCAGAAGGAAGGGCCGGGAAGCTTGGGCTGTCTATGTGGAGGCCGGGCTAGGAACTTTGCTAGATGGCAGTCAGGTTTTCATGGTCCATTGGCAGGTCCAGAGAAGTGAGGGAAGTGGGAGGATCGCCCTGGAAACGCTGATGAACTCAGAAGGTTTCTGCATGCCTGGGTGTGGTTGCAACTGAAGCTGGCCGCGTCTTTCATTCTGGCCTCATTGGATCACGCGTGCCTGCTCACTCTATGTAGAGAAGGGGGAAAAAAAAATAGGGTCGTATTCTTTCCCCCTACGTAAGGGGAAAATCAACGTTTATCGTGCGCCCTCCTGTGTCAGACACCTTTCCTACGCTCGTTGAATCCCCACATAGTCGGATGTAGAATTACTCTCTCTCATTAGCTGAGACCGGAGAGTAATTTTTCCAAGGTTTTACGCAGCCACGTAGTAAAACCGCGTTTCCTACAGGTTGCAGTTTCTCTACCAAGTTAAGAGAAACTACTCTATCAAGTTAAGACTGCAGTAATTTCTGAGTTACTTAGAAACCTTTAGTGGATTCTTAGGGTCTGCAGAATGAAGTCCGTGAGTTATTAATGTATTATATTAAGCCTCAGCCTACCTTTGGGAGTCATCTCCCCTTTTCCTCAATGTTTATCCAGCTTTCTGGATAAATCCTAGGCCGATTGCTTTCCTAGGAGTTTCTGGGTTTGCCCTACAATATACAGTTAGTGTTAGAGAACGTAGGAGTCAGAACTGGGGTTTGAATACCTGATCTGTGCTTTGTTGGCTGTGTAACCTTGAGAGTTGCTTACTGTCTACAGACCTACCTTTACTTCTCTATAAAATAGAAATAATAGTGCTTCCTGAAAGGGAGATAATAGGGATCAAATGAGATAATTTCTGTGTACCATTCTTTGGTCACTTTTTACTTCCCTCAGCGTGTTTGTGTGTTTTTTTGTTTGTTTGTTTGTGACAGAGTCTTCACTCTGTTGCCCCGGCTAGAGTGCCGTGGCATCAGCTCACAGAAACCTCAAACTCCTGGGCTCAAGCAATCCTTCTGCCTCAGCTTCCCGAGTAGCTGAGACTACAGGCATGTGCCACCAGGCCCGGCTAATTTTTTCTATATTTTTAGCTGGCCAATTAATTTCTTTCTATTTTTAGTAGAGATGGGTCTCGCTCTTGCTCAGGCTGGTTTTGAACTCCTGGCCTTGAGGGATCCTCCCGCCTCGGCCTCCCAGAGTGCTAGGATTACAGGCGTGAGCCAC